>JANHAO010024517.1:0-11602 GCA_026873985.1 Saraca asoca
ACCTCAATGTGGGACTAAGATTTCCCATTCATCCTTTCATCATTGATTTCTTAAATAAAATAAAGCTTAGCCCATTTCAGCTAATACCAAACTCATATACTTCGTTAATTTTGTTGGCCCTCATTCATAAGGGCAATGGCCTCTCTCCATGTCACTTAAAACCCTTAGTTACCTTTACAATCTGAGGTGTGCCAACTCTGAGAATGGGCTCTATTACCTTTCGGCTAGGCAAACACCTCATAAAAAGATCCTCCCACAGGGGGATGCGAGGGGAAAGTCCAACGCAGGACCCTACAAGTCTCACTGATTTTATATTTCGTGCCCTTCGCTGAAATATCTTAAAAATTTTGATTTCATTCTTGTTCCAGGTAGGTGGGTTGGGAATGGATGAATTTGTTTATTTTTTTTATATTTGTCATGGATTTTGACTTGATGTCCTGAGTTCTAATCTCTTGTTTAATTTTGCAGACGGGACCAGTAAACAGCCAGCACTCAAGGCTAATGAGTTGGGGGTTCTAGATCAGTTCGCTTCATCCGAGGATCTTCAGAATGATTTCAGGATCAACAAAGACCCTCTTTACTTCTTTAGGCATGCTCCACCAATAAGCACTGTAGTGACGAATGAGGTGGGAATTCGTCAACTGGCGGAGGTCAGGCCCGTAAACTTTGACGAATACGACAAGATTATGGACCTAATCCTCAGAACGCCCCCATTGGATAGCAAGGATGAGGCTCCCTCGTGTCACGAAGTTGTTTCAACCTAGATTGTTGCGGTTCAGCCCCCAGCTCCCGATGCAGGACCTACCCCCGAAGCTCCAGTGACCACTGAGGTTGAACTGATTTTGGTTATTGCAAAGCAACCAGTTACTGCTATCGAGGTCCCTCTTCCAGATCCAGCCTCCTCACCACATTTTAAAGAGGTGGAAGTAATCAGTCCTGCCAATCCTTCTAGTCCTGCTTAAAAGAAATGAAGGATTGCCAAGGGGAAGGAGAAGGAGACACCTCAAAACCCATAAGGAGTTAACCTCACGAAGCCGTTGGCTGAGCCCAACTCTAAAATAAAGTTGGATGCTCAAATGCTTGTTGAAAACTTTGGCATAATTTTGGGTAATGACGGCAAGATTCATGCAATGGAAAGCGAGGAACTCTCCCTTGGGAGGTTGGCGGGATTCACGGCTCAGCAGGGTCTAACGGTAAGTGTGTTTGTCTCTCCCCCCCCTCTTTTTTTTATCGTAGCCATTTAATTTGTTATCAATTTTGACCCTACTGCTCATTCCTGTAGAATGTGCTTTCATTGATAAAGATTGTCACGACGTGCAAGGATCGGGAAAGGGAGAAATCGGCTCTTATGGATGAGCTAGGGGCTTGACAAGTTAAGGTGCGGGGGCTCAAGGAGAAAGTAAAGGAGTTTGAGGCCACATTATCTTGCGAAGTGAAGCGTCATGAACATATCCAAGTGGGCTTCGGTCTAGCCACCAACGATCTTAATAAAGCCAAGATAAAGCTTGATGAAGCCCATTGGTAGCTGCGAGAGATGATCAGGGTGGCCAACACTGCTGAAGAGAAGTTAAGAGCTGCAGAGTAGTGGGCCAAGGCTTCTGATAAAGAGGTAGTGATGCTAAAGAAGGAGTTCAGCTTGTTAAAGAGAGAGCAGAAAAGGTTGAAGCCGAGATGTCCTCACGTATGGCAGAGACTGCTACGGATATGAGGAGGGCAACTCTTACTTCATTCTTTTATACTATATGGGAAAAGTACCTTGAGTTGGACTACTCTTTTTTCGATCCCCAGGCCATTGAGGTGGTAGAACAATGGAAAGCCCGAGTTGCAAGGAAAGGACTTGGTGTCGAGGTTAGTGTCCCCTCTACCGAAGTCATGAGCCAGGGAGAGGGTAGCTCCTAACCTGCTAATGCTATTCCTGTGCATGGTGCTCCCAACGTTCCAGCTCCTAATCTTCAACACGTCAGAGGCTCAGCCTCTGAGGCCCTATCCCTTTAAAGAAAGAATTGTATAACTTTGCTCTTTTTGGTGCCCCCAACACATGTTATGAACTTCATGAACAACTTGTATAATTTTATTAAAACAAAGCTGAACTTTTTTTATCCTTATTGTTTGCACACTCAAATGCTTGGCTCTTATTTACTCATGCTAATACAAAAGTTAGACATGTTAGCTATTGTTGTATCGTACAGCATATAACTTGGCATAAAAATTTCTGATCTTATTTAAAGAATTTAAAGAATTACATTCATATGTACAATGAATCAACTATAAGGTACCGAGACACTTATTGATAATAACAACAGAGGTGCTTGGCATTCCAAGTGTAGGGGAATTCTTCTCCATTTATATCCACCAAATGGTAGGCTCCATCACTCACGATCCTTTTGATAATGTACGGTCCTTCCTAATTCAGTCCCAAGGTCCCCTCATTGGATTTACGGGCTCCAGGGAGGACGAGATGCAAGACAAGGTCATCGAGTTTGAACTTTCAAGCTCGCACTTTGCGATTATAATATCTTGCTATGCGTTGCTGATGGACTACAACCCTAAGGCTAGCTCTTTCTCTCACTTCCCCCAAAAGGTCTAGGTTCATTGTGAGTAGTTAGTTATTATCTTCTGGATCAAAAGTGATTCTTCGCTATGTAGTAACTTCAAGTTCTACGGGAATCATTGCCTCGTATTCGTACACTAACGAGAAGGGGGTTTCCCCCATGGAGCTGCAAGGCATGGTCCTATAGGCTCATAGTACTTATTGTAATTCATCCGCCCATACTCCCTTTTTAGCCTCTGACTTGGCCTTCAAGATCTTTTTAATGATCTTGTTGATGGCCTCTACCTGCCCGTTGGCTTGTGAGTGGTCTATGGTTGTAAAGTTTTTAACAATCCTGAGGTCATCATAGAACCTGATGAACTACTCACTAGTGAACTAGGTCTCGTTGTCAGTGACAATCTACTAAAAGACCCTAAACCTACAGATGATGTTGTTCCACACAAATTTCTCGACCTTGGAAGACAAGATCTCAGCAAGTTCCTTTGTCTTTGCTCATTTGGTGAAGTAGTCAACTGCTATTATCGTATATTTACAATTTCCTCGTGCCTTAGGAAGTGGTCTGATCAAGTCTATTCCCCAAACTGCAAATGACCATGGGCTTGTCATCTGCTTCAAATAGGCCGGTGGGGATCGCGGTACCTTTGCAAATCTCTGACACTTGTCACACCTCTTAACAAGGTTAATGGCATCTTGTTTCATGGTCGGCCAGCAGAATTCCTGTCGAAGGGCTTTCTGTGCTAATGATAGCCCCCCAGCGTGATTTTTGCAATGCCCTACATGAATCTTCTCTAGGACGGTGCTGCAGTCTTCGCCATCTATGCATCTTAGAAGTGGGTTCATTAATCCTCTCTTGTAAAGCATATCACTGCAGATGCAGTATCTAACTGCTCGAGCTCATAGATGTCGCACCTCGAGTCTATCTTCTAGCAACTTCTCATTTTATAGATAGTCTAGGATTGGATTCATCTAGGAGTTGGGAGCTTTGACAATTGCCATGATGACGTCTTGTTGTTCGACGCTTAGGGATGGAAGGAGCTTTACTGGGATTGTTCCCATAAGGTCAGGATCGTCAATAGTAGACAAATGAGCCAAGGCATCAGTATTTGCATTTCGGGCTTGTGGGATTTGAGTGATCTCGAATTGTTGGAAGGAGCCTAGCAATTCTTGGACTTTACAAAGATATCTCATCATTTTCTCCCCCTGAGCTTGGTATTCACCTTTTATTTGATAAACAATTAACTGTGAGTCGCTAAAAATCTTTATTCTCTCGGTGTACACCTCTCTGGCTAGTCGTAAGCCGGCTAATAAATCCTCATACTCAGCTTCATTATTTGTGACCTAAAAGCCAAACCTCAAGGCATTGAAGACCTTGTGTCCTTCTGAACTGATAAGAAGCATTCCTGCTTAGGCCTTTTGATCACTAGACAGCCTGTCAATGAATAGTTCCCACCATGGGGCCTCAAGGACTTCTACCTTGCTTTGTATGGGGCCTGTGAATTCGACAATGAAATCGACCAGTGCCTACCCCTTAATAACTGTCCTAGGCTTATACTCAATATCAAACTGTGTGAGCTCTATTGCCCATTTAAGCAGTCGTTCTGAGGTGTCTGTCTTTTGTAGAACTTGTCTTAGCGGGTATTGAGTGAGGATCCTGATGCTGTGGGCCTAGAAATAGGGTTGAAGCTTCCTTGAGGTGATGACCAAGCAATAGATGAGTTTTTCCATGGGTAAATATCTTGTCTCTGTGTCCAGTAGTCTCTTGCTCACATAGTAGATAGGGAGTTGAATTCCTCCCTTTTCTTACATAAGCTCCGTGCTCAAGGTATGCTGGGAGACACCTAAGTATACGATTAATCTTTCACCCTCTTTCGATTTAGAAAGAAGAGGTGTTTGCCCAAGATATGTCTTAAGTTCCCGAAACGCGACCTCACATTCGGGGGTCCCCTTGAACCTCCTCACTCTCTTGAAGACGTCGAAGAAGGGAACATACTTATCTATTGCCTCGGAGATGAATCTACTAAGCACAGCAACCTGACCATTTAGGCTTTGGACATCTTTTGGTCCCGTGGGAGAACACATATTGAGTAATGCCTTAATTTTCTCTGGGTTTGCTTTGATCCCTCTATTATTAACTATAAAGCCGAGGAACTTGTCCGAGGTTACTCCGAATGCACACTTGTGTGGGTTAAGCTTCATCCGGTACTTCCTCAGGATTTGAAACATTTCGTCAAGGTCGTAGACATGATCGAAGAGATGTTTGGATTTCACCAGCATGTTATCTATATATACCTCTATAGTATGGCTGATTTGTTCTTAGAACATCATGTTCACCAACCGCTAATCAATTGCCCCCGCATTTTTTAGTCCGAAAGGCATCACTTTGTAATAATATAGTCCACGGTCAGTGATGAATGAGGTATATTCTTTATCCTATACAACCATTGGAATTTGATTGTACCCTGAGTAGGCATCCATAAACCTAAGCAGCTCATATCCTGCTATTGCATCCACTAGTTGGTCTATCTTCAGTAAAAGGAAGTTGTCTTTAGGGCATCTTTATTGAAGTCAGTGAATCAATACACATTCTCCACTTTCTGTTCTTCTTTTTAACGAGTACAGGGTTAGCCACCCAAGTGGGGTATCATGCCTCTCGAATGAAGTTATTCACCAAGAGCTTGTCCACCTCTTCTTTAAGTGTCGTGTAATGTTCGACAGTCATCGGTCTTCTCTTCTGGCAAACTGGCTTGGCCTAGGGGTCGATGTTTAGCCTGTGCAACATTATACTTAGATCAATACCCTTCATATCTTGATGATTTCCATGCGAAAACATCCACATTTGCTCTGAGAAAACTCATCAATTGTGCTTTCACTTTGGGTGGTAGGCACTTTCCCAGCTTGAGGCATCTCTACTCGTCTGCCTCGCTCACTCTCACGTCCTCTAGTTCCTCCACTGTCCCAATGGCTCGCTCAGTGTCCACCTCTCGAGGGTCGAGGTCATAGCTAACCCTTTTCTCGCTTGTCATTTGGGGCTCTCCCTCATACACAACATTTACTTTCGTCCCTTAGACCCCGAGTTTGACTGCCTCCTCATAGCAGCGCCAGTCTACTTGCTGCTCTCCACGTATGCACCCAATTCCACTCGGGGTAGGAAACTTGATGGTTAATGTCCGAGTTGATGTTACCATGTTAAAATCATTCATGATAGGTCATCCCAGTACCACATTATGAACTGAGTGACAGTCTATAATGAGAAAATTTGCCATGATGGTCGCTTGCTTATCGCGATCTCCTAGAGTTAGTGGAAGCTTGATCTGTCCTACTAGGAGTATTCCATCTCCAGTAAAGCCATAGATGGGCTTAAGTAATGGGTCCAGCTGATTCTCGTTCACGCTAATCTGATCGAAACACCTTTTGTACATTACATTTATGGAACTCCCAGAATCCAACATGATCCTCCTTGTTTCGGCATTGCCAATTTTCACCTGGATGACTATCGCATCGTTGTGGGGATAATAAACCCCTTGTGCATCCTCTTCCATGAAGGAAATGCTATTAAAAGATATCCTGGCCTTCTTGGTGAGCCTTTCATGCTCTACATGACTCGTCAGAAGGATGCGACCCATCACTCGCACATAACGATCGGACAATTGATTTGACATACCCACGATATGAGATCCACCGTATATGGTAAAGATGGTCCTCGTGGATGGTGTTTCCTCGTGCTCAGGAGTTTGGTGGAATTACGGCGTAGGTTGTTATGGATGCAAGGGTCGCTACCCTTAGGGTCGCACCACATAGTCTCTCAGGCAGCCTCTTTTGATGAAGTCTTCGATGATGTCTTTCAATGCCCAACAATCTGATGTGTTGTGCCCAACCTTGCTATGATAGGCACAAAACTTATTACAGTTCCTTTTCTCAATTGGGGTTTTCATTGGCCTGGGTCTGGCGAAGTCTTCGTTGTCCCTTTCGGTCGTATAGATCCTATCTGGTGCGTCTGACAGGACAGTGTAGGTATCATAGCGACGTTGATACTGAAATTGTTCTCTTTGGACCTTCTTTGGGTTTTGGCCTCCAGAACTCCCCTTTTGGCTGTCTCTGCTGCCCTCGCCTCCATTCATTTTCCTACCACGATTGGAGGTACTAGTTTCTTCTTTCTTGTTCGACTTCTTCATGCTGAAGGTTTCCTCCCATCGGATCTCCTTAATAACTCACTTGTAAAATTTGCCTAGGCTTTTGATCAGGGATTTATATATGTCCTCATATAATTTTTTATCCTTTCAGAGTTCAGCTGAGATCACTGTGAGGACACTCTCACCGGATGGATTATCCATATTGCTGACTTCTTACCAAAACCTAACGATGTAGTCCTTGAACGATTCATCCTTTCGTTAGAAGATGGTGGCTAAGTGGCAAGAGGGGGTGAGCTATCTCTTCAGCGCTTTATATTGGTTGAGGAACTTAGATTGGCATTCCTCCCAACTCCTTATGCTACGAGCTGGAAGGCTTTTGAACTATGCCTGTGGTACTTCTCCAAGTGTGGCAAGGAAGACTCAACATTTTACCAATGGATTAGAGGTTTGTAAGTCCATCTGGATGTTAAAACCATCCAGGTGGCTGTAAGAATTACTATCCCCATTATAGAGGGGGATGATCGGGATCTTGAACCTATGGGGAAAGGGCTCTGTCCCGATCTAGTGGGAGAGTGGAGTTCTCTCCTCATGTGACTCCCGATTCCTCTGGGATGTAGAATTCTTCTCCAATTATTCCATCCTTTGGAGCAATTCTTCAACCATCGGATCTCTTGACTTAGATCATTGGCTGAAGGTCTTTCTACTCCTTTCTTCTCGTTTACTACAAGAATGTCGATCCGAGGTTCTATGTTGCTTGCTGTCCTCATGATCGAACATGTCACGATCCGTCTCTTGCTCGCTGTTGGTTTCATTCGAGCTCTCGCTCTTGTGCGAGCTTTCAGATTGTAGATTGTCCTCCCTATCCTCTCGATCTCGGTAGACTTCGAACCTTTGTTATGAATTAGATAAGCACAATGAGCCGGTTTGATGACGCTCGACCCTAACTTGCTCTTTACGTCGAGGCTCTGACTAACGATGTCTATCCTCGAGCGTAACCACTTCATCCTGCCTTGGTACGCCTTGGGCACATGTTTAAGCTAAAGCTTGTATCACATCAGCTAGTTCCTTTATTGTATTCTCTAGTGCTTTCTGGCATCGATCAAGTGCCTCTTGGTGTTGCTGCCAAGCCTGAATCTCATCAGTCTCATGGGTTATAGGTTGGTGTTGGACAAAGGAAGCTACACCAGTGTCGATGCCCATCATGGGAGCAGTTGCATTCTGTGGTTGTATCTGACCTTCGGATGGGTCAGCGGGAACTCTTGCACTCCTGGTGGCTTTTCCCCTCACCATTGTATTTGAAATAGTTTATCAGAGAATGAAAATGGAGAATGTGTAGTGAGGGCCCTTCCTCTAATGCCAAAATGTTGACACAAAAATCTAGTCAACAGGTTAAGTTCTGTGATACCAATGACTGCAAGTTAAGTATGATAGAAAGCGATGAAAGGAAGTAATGAGGAAGAAGAAGAAACAATAACACCAGGAGTTTATCGTGGTTTGGCTAAAGCCAGTTTAGCCCTTACATCCATGGTGATCTTTTGTTATTCTTTAGGGAGATTGGTTTTACAGGATATGAGTACAATAATGGAATTCTTTCTCAATGAACAGTATTCACTCTCAATATTGACAGAGTTTCCCTATGTATTTTTTCTTATCCTCCTATATGATGACCTTCTCCCTCTATTTATAGAAAGGGGGTTACAAGTGTAATTTAGTGAGTAGCAAAATGATTACTTCTGCTGTCCTGGATATTTAATGCTTGGCACTGGATAATTAATGCTAGGTAAATCATTGTCGGATATTCGGGGGGCTGATATATAAGTTTAGAGGCTAAGCTGTCAGCTAAAGACGTGTACCTTAGTTTGCTGACTGGGTTCCCTATAGGCATTTGTTGTTAGTAGGCGAGTTGAAAGTTGAGCAGGTTGATAGCTCCGGTTGATCTCGTCATCTGTATCTAGTCGTTCCTCCGAAAACCACAGATTCTTTGTTGAGGTGAGGGGTTGGAAGTCTCTTCAACGGGTTGTACCCTTTCTTCTGCGATGTTGCGAGATGCCTCCAGCTCGCACCCGACAGTCGAGGGTCCTCGCTCAGCGACCTCAGACTCCATCCTGGACCTCCACCGATCTAAGTGGGCTTCCAATTGGACCTTGACCGGCTCAAAACATGCTTCTGAAAAATCCAAATAACACTAAGACATAATTAATTTTTATAATTCAATGTTGCACAAATATTATGTACAAAATTTACAAGTTGGTAAAAACAATATAAATCTAACTAACCTTTTTTATATTCATTCAATAACTAGTAAAATAAAAAGTTTCTATAACAATAATGTAAATTACAAGTTATAATACACAAAATAAAAGGCATGTATTACTTGTTCATCCAAAATTTTTTAACAAATTGAGGAAATAAATAAAATAAAATATACGAGACAAATATCCTTCTAATTTGATGAAAAAAATAAAAATACTTACAAACTATTTCAAAAAATATTATAAATCTTTTTAAATTTCAAGAAATATTAATAACAAACATGCAAGTTCATTCAACAATATTATAATTTTTTATATGAAAATAATTTTATAAATTACCTCACATTTAAAAGATGTTTGGTTGAAGAATTTTAAGGGATCAATAATGGAATCATAAAACTAATTCCCTTACTAAGTGTTTGGTTCATGTGTAATGAAATTTATTATTGTTACTTAGCTTTAATGAATTTTTCTCATTTGAAGCCCTTCTCCCTCTTAACATTTTAGATTATGTTACCTACTAGAAAAAAAAATAAAAATAAAAACCTCTCGTCTCTATTTCCTTCTCTTACTTCATGAAGCTCTCATTATCATGTACCATCATTAATCACCACCTTCTATCATTGACTTTGTCTCACCATTGACCATCACTCACCATCACTTTTTATCGTTAACCATCGCTAACTACTATCTACAATTACTGACCAACATATTTCATTGTTGACCACTAGCCACCACCACCTACAATCATTGATCATCATCAACCACTATCTTTTGCTATTAACTATTGTCCATCACTACTATCACCATTAACCATCATCCACTATTACCTATCAAGTCGACCACCACCCACCATCACTAATTACTATTGACCACCGCCCACCATTATTTATTACTGTTGACTACCATTTACTATCACTTGCTGTCATTTATCATCATCCTTCGTCACCTACTATCATAAACTAGCACTTTTTACTATTGACCACCATTCATCACTATCGATTGCCATTAAAAACTGCCCACTATCATCTACTACCATTAACCTTCTATCATTGTTGACTATCACTCATCACTATCTACTATTATTAGCTATCATTTATCAATATCTATTACTGTTGATCACCACCTAACCAAACAATTCATTCAGTAATTGGATCAAACAAATCAAAAAGTAATAATTACCATTACCCTTACTCCTCATTATTTTTGATTCCGTTCTCTTTTCATTTTTACAAGTTGAACCAAATGAAAGTCTGAAACAAGAAAGCCTTTTAATATATTGCTTTGAGTTAAAACTTTAGTCAATCTTTGACTTTGAAATAAGAAAAGGCAATAATAGAGATGTACAAAATTTTGATTCAAGAAGGATTGAACTCATTTTGTTGAATATATAGAAGAACGGGGATAAGGGTAGGAATTTCAATTGAAGAAATTCGAGCCATGTTTGGAGATTATTGTAAAATTTAAATATCAAAAAGAAATATGTTCAACAAACCGCTTTTGCCACACACAGTTGATCCTATTCCCTGTGTAAGGCTTGCTTTAAGCTTCTCATCGGCAACTTCTGCCAATTGGCATTTCAGATGGAGCTTCACAATCCAAGAAGCATGGCAATAGTTTCAGTAGTATCATCTTGTTTTTTGCCTGTTTGCTTGGTTTACAATTTGAGTGTTGTTTTGACTAACTTCATCCTAAATGGATGGAGATACTCAAACTAACCCCATCTTTTTTATCATTTTTTAAATTAACATTAAATAGTTTCTAAACAAAATTAGACGGGTAAATTCTTTTCTCCATAACAGGTCAAAGAGTCCCTGCTAAGAATTACTGCGTAATAAAATCATAAGGACATTAAGTCAATGTAAAAGAGTGCACCATTAAGTTTTTTTTTTTTTTGGGTCACGCACCATTAAGACAGTTTGAAAAACAACCAAATTTGTGCAAGTTGGCCCAAAGACGCATGGAGAAAAACAAAGGTCGCATTAAAGATAACTTGGTTTTGCCTAACCACGTTATGTTTGCCACAGATTAGCTTTGCTTGTGATTAGAGGTCTTTGTGAGTCAGGCCATTGAACTTGGGGTCAAGCTTTTGCGCACAACACATTATGTGGTGACCCAGCCCAGCATGCTAGCTCCAATTTTTATATTTTTTTACATAAAAATTTAATGAAAATATAACTTTTAAAATGATTTTTTTTTAAATTAGTTTTCACTTAAAATTAGACCAAATAAAAATTAATATTTTAATTTGAAAAGTTTACCAAACACAAAAATACAAACTAGCTGCATAGTACTGATTTTTGAAATTTGATAAGCCATATGTGAAATTCATGTTAGCTGAAACCAAGTGATGGGTGGAGTTTAATATATGTGCTTCGTTGGAGTGTATAAGTGTCTGTAGCTGCATCAATTGAAAACAACCACCAAGCAATCATAAGCAAACAATAGGAGGCTTTTTCCAGCTTCCAATTTCTGTGATAAGAAGTAGAACAAACAACTCTTTGTTTTCCTTTTGACTCCATCTTCACAGCAATCATTGCAGCTACTCAGTTTCATGAAATAAATCATTCTTCTCCAAATAATTAAAGGATAAGCAATTACCACAAATCAAATTAACTGAAGTCAGGTCCATGGATTCCCATTGATTTGCAAAATGCCTGCAATCAGAT
>JANHAO010024518.1:0-11610 GCA_026873985.1 Saraca asoca
TGTAGCTTGTAATTAATGCATGTAACTCCTCCTTCCTCTATAAATAGGATTGCATTGTTAGAAAAGGGGGAGAGGCCAAACTCTATAAGTAGAAACTTTGCTAAAATCATTTCTCAACATATTAATAAAATCTCCTCCGTGGACGTAGGGTTCGGTACCATTCAGATTTAGCCGAACCACGTTAAAGTTGCTGTCTCCACATCCCTTCTTCCTCTCGATTCATCTTCTTCTACATTTTGGAAGCAGCATTGGATCCCTGATCTCCTCCTTGTTGGCTGAAGTTTGGGTCTTCCACATGAACCAAATTTCATCGTCAACAACTTCCATGTGCAAATACAAAGGATGACATGTTTGAACATGCATGAGAATTACTTCTATGGTAGTTCATCTTATTAACTTTGAATATTATCTTTTACACATGGCATAATAGGCACACATGATGTCATTGCTTAAAGAATTATGCTATGCTTGTCGTTGCAATTTATTATTGAAAATTGGTACAAAAAGACATGTTCACACAATTTTGTACTAACTTATTGCTATCTTTGTATATAAGGGAACAAAAACTTGCAAAATTCAACATTCATCCTAGAAAATATTGGTTGCTATATAGGTAATTCAACCTAAGCCCAGAAAACAATTGATTCTCTAACCCATAAGAAAGGCACGATGCTTGCCAAAACTTCCATATCTAAAAGTGTGGCATGTAGTATTTCATAAGAGGCTAACCAAAATTAAAAGAGTGAAGAGCCAACACTAACCCACCAAAAAACAAGTACATATGGAAGCTAATCAATTAGCTGATGATCACCCAAAAGCAAGGGATCCATCTACAAAAACATAGCAGGTACCAACCTATTGGCTCAAGGCATTTTCTCTACCCCTTCTTACCATGAAAATTATTATTTTGATGTGTTTTCTTTCGTAAAGGGGACCTAATGAAATCAAGAAAAAAGGGAATGCTCAGGCAGAAATAGACTTTTTTGTTACAAAAAAAATCCAAAAAATATCTCTAGGCAGCTCCCTTGGCATTAATCAAATCCAAGTAGTCCCTTCGATAACATATCAAGCCCATACAACTCCCTTAATGTTAACTTAAGATTGAGTAGTCCCATCGAGAACATGTCAAGCCCAAGTAGCTCTCTTGGCATTAACTCAAGACCAAACAATCCCCTCACTAACATATCAAGCCTAAGCAAACCCCCTGACATTGATACAAGACTGAGTAGATCCCTAGGTAAGAATACAAGATCAAGCAATTCCTTCAGTAACATATCAAGCTTGAGTAGCTCCTTCAACACTAAAGATAATTCCAAGTAATTCCCTTGGCAACTATATCAAAGCCAAGTAGCTCCCTCAATAACTATATCAAACCCAAGTAGTTCTTGCAGTACTAAAAAAGCCTGAGCGATTGCTTTAATATCAAATTTAGGTCGAGTGACCTAGACATTGAATCTAGCTCGAGCAATGTCATGACCCAACTCCCTAGTCATGATCGTCATGAATAACAATCCTTGATTGAAATCACCAACCTTTATCTTATTTCTATCATCCATTTATGTCCTTACTTGCTTCAAAATTTATTTATCATATTTACAAAAACTCATCAAGTTAGTCAAGAAATCATGAACTTATAGAAAAATGGAAACACATTGAGATATATAATTTTCAAGAGCATTGCCCAAATAAGGCACATGCCTCTAGGAACATCAGTGTTAATAGTTTTCCATCAAGTTTTCAAAAGATATTATCTATGAGTCATCTCCTATATTATCCCATATGTCCTCATAAGGGCAAAAGTAAACCCAAATGTTAGATTAACCTAAAGCTTGTCATGGAACCAAAAGTATAGGTTAAACTAACTAAGCTTGGTGGTTACTCTATGGCCATACAATATATAGATTTTCAAACGAGTAGCAAATATGAAGTCTGATGGTAGATACCCTAAGGATCTAACCATCCCATGGCCATTATCAGTAAGACACTAGGGGTTTTATGGGTATGATTTCTACTTTATATAGAACTTCACATCCTACTAAATTCAGTATTATGATATAATGGATTTTGACTTCATATATTCCTAATGGACTTTCTATAGTGGTGTTGAACACATCAATAGTTACTTCAATATGATCAATGTTCATCCTTATGTTCAGAAGATGGAATAGTGGTGATAACTTGAGAATCTAAAAAATAATTCACAGAAGAGTAAGTCTGGGGCTCAGTGAGATAAATACATACCTAACTTATAAATTTACCAACCATAAACAAATGCATATATATCATAGCAAATGTGGACATATTTCATACTAGAATCAACAGACAAGTCATAAGGTCACAAAGACTAATATCTGAATAGCACCACACAATATTATCCTAAACACATTATAAAGAACCATGATTTTCTCATAACCTTAAGCAATCATCATCAATCATCACATTTTCAGATTGCAATATCATACAATAAGATCATATCATTTCAGTATTTCACAGAATAATAATCTAAGTAAGTAAACGAAAAAAATAATCAAGATCAAGATTCTTCTTGTTACTCCTTTTCACTGTAACCCACACAATCGCTAGCTTTATCCCTCTAAGTTCCACATTATTTCCAAGCTACATAATGGAACATGCAGATCCAGGATCCAATTTATGTTCATCATCTCATTACATCAATCACATCTCATCATTACCAATCAACATCCTATGTCTCATGGGGAATTCTTAAGCTTTCAAACTATATCATTTCTCATAACAGCCCTATCATGGCATTCACATTATCATGCTAATCATCAAAATTTTTGCCATAACATAAGAATATAAGCAAACAAGTGATATTATATCTATCTAAGGATTCAAGCAATAAGAAATTTTAATATAGAGAATCGTAACAATCAACTCATTATGGCATCTTTGTTCAATAATAATCATCATATTTCTACATAGGCTCTATTGTTATTAATATACCATAGGTTGTCATCATCATACTATCATATTCTATGTAGATTATCACTTTTTATTTCAAACATATCTTTATGTTCTTAAACTCTTTTGCATTTTTTATTGGCAAAAAATGGCCTTGCGAGGATGAGGCAATCTTGGACCCGGTAGAGACTAAGTCACCCATCTCGCCGAGGACACCCCATGAGAGTCATCTCACTTATCGCCTGGGAGTGACACAATGAGGCTTTCTCGAGACCATCTCGCTAGACAGTTGACAATCTGGCCTAAACTCGATATTCTGCTACAATGATATCGAGCTCGTTATAGTAATCTCCCACAATGACCCCAAGCCAGCGACCCCCAGCTTGGGATGATAGACACCTCGCACGATAAAATAATACCGAGTAGTAGACACAAACAAATGCAAGTCTACCAATGACAAGAGGGGCCACCCCGCAGACAGAAGCCTACAGCAGTCGAATTGCAAGAGTCTGTCTATCCTTTCTATTTATTTCTTGATGTAACTCAACTGTACCTTGTAATTAATGCATGTATTCCCTCCTCTATAAATAGGAATGCATTGTTAGAAGAGGAAAAGGGAAGAAGCTTATATGCCAAAACTCTGTAAAAATCCCTTCTCAAGTATTAATAAAAACTCCGCTATGGACGTAGGGTCTAGTACTGCCTGGATTTAGCCAAACCACATTAAAATCACCACATCCCTCCCTCCCTTCTTCCTCTCCCTCAGTCCCTTTGCACTTCGGAAGTGGCTTAGGATCCTTGAACTCACTCCCTATTGGCCGGAATCTGGGACCCTCCATACGAACCAAATTCTGATGTCAACACAATTATTAGCTTTAATCACTTAGATTAATTTCACAATTATATGGCCTTATTAGAGGAATATTGACAAAAAAGAATTAATTTTTATTTGTCTTGTCAAGTTTCAAGAATATTAGTTGGAAAACAAAAAATTGAGTTCATGACCCCAATTATACAATCAACATAACTTAATAGAAGAAATTTTAGGCATTAACTTGTAACATTTTAAAAACATCCCAATACATTTTTCATTTCCAAGGCTTACAATTTGAATTGCCCTTTTTGTACTAATTTCACAATCATGCTCGTGAGAGCAAATTGGCATTCATGCCTTGTGATTTGAATCAAGATTTGAACAAATTTTTGTATGATTCTAATCGTGATTCGAATCTTGTATAGTTTTGAACTTCCTGAAGGTTTTGAACTTTGGGCAAGTAGACTAGCCTTTTAAACTAAATTGGCTTGAGTCAAATCCAAGCCTACATATTTGACTCTTGTGATTCTACTCAAATTCAAGTTTCTAGGCTTCTAATCCTAATCACATGTCTAGTTTTATACAACTTTATAGTGCAATCACATATTCCTACAAAAACAACTCTTATTTTCTTATCCAAGCTTCATAAGCTATCTCAGCCAACCTTTAATCACAAAGAAACTAAGCATAAAACCAAGATTTTCTAATCATAAAACTATATTTATATCAAAAACTCTAACCAAATTCAATCTATGGCATAAGACCACATTATACTCATTTTTCTCAACATAAACAACAATTCAACTATTCACAATCAAGTAGTTATTTTATAATTTACGAGAGAGGTAAGAATTATTCACCTAAGTGGCTAGAAACAAAGAAATCAAAATGATCCAACAAAGTTCTTCAATGCTCTTCATGAACAAGAAAGAAGGGCATGTCAAATTCTTAGATTTTCAAGAGTTTTCATTCATCGAGTAGTCAAATACCATTAGATTATGATTTCATTCCATAGAAACGAGCTAGAAATATAAGATTTAAGCTCCAAAAACACTAGAAATTCATATGGGTTCATGAGATGAATAGTGAAACTCAATAGTAACTTTTTGATTAAAAAATTCATAACTTAAATTATACTTAATTAATCAACAATATTTTGGTATGAATTTGAAGAAGAAAATGAGAGGAATTAGTAGCAGAAATACAACAAATTATCATAAAGGAATAATATGCTTACTTGAGGAGAGATGTAAAGAGAAAGCTTGCTTTCCAAGTTGAAGCTAGAAAATGTTACATGAAATGCAATAGGAGGTGGCATAAAGAACAAAAGGAAACCAACTTTTGAGGGCAAAATGGGAAAATGTAAGTCAATTTTTGCTTTTGACCTTCTCCTTGACAAGCTTTCTAATTTTTCCTTTAATATTTTACCAACTCCTTCAACTTTAAGTCTAAATTTAATATACTCAGCGATTACTAGTAATTATGAATTTTTAACACAATTTAATTAAATTAATTATCTTCATAATGACTATAATTTTGCATTTGTTGGGTACCTATCATCTTAGTTTCGATTTCTCTAAAGTTTTCTAGAAATTAAATCTTGAAAATATAGATTTTATTATATAAGCACTAGAAATGGAAATTTCAATTTCTAAAGATTCCCAAAATTCATATAATTTATTTCTACTATATCTAAACACTTCGTATCTCAAAATTTACAATTTCAAAGTTCATGAAATTTTCAAATTCACATTTTTTTTATTCTTCAAAAAGTCATTTTATTATCAAATTTTTTTTTTGACAATTCAAGGTGTTACAAGCGGTTCCTTCAATATCAAGTTCAAGTCGAGCAACATCATTAATATTAAAATTATCCCGAGTGGCTTCTTCAACATTAGTTTTAGATCAAATGACCCCTTAGACATTAGGTTTCCAATGGCTCCTTAATACCTACTAAACCTCAAGGAGATGATAGATCTAAAATTCAAATTTTTAACTATAAGCAAATAGTTGAACCACTGCAATCTCCAAATATGGGGCGATCGATACTCAAACTATAAAGAACTTTCATGATTCCAGTTGCATAGCTACAATCAATGCTTGTGGTGAGCAAAGAACAGTTGGCCAAAGAAGATGCAGGATTTTCAACCAAGCCAATCATCATACTCATCGAGAAGGAAGGTTAGCAAATAATACAGCTTAAAATAAATATATCTTGAGTTATAATCAATCGGCTAGTCTAGAAGACAGCCAAGCAGATCCAAGTCTAATAAGGTGATCTATAATGATCTGTAACAAGTAAACTACTTAAAGTTAGTAGTCTAAAAACCATTTGGGGCCATAACCATTCGATTGGGCCCAGAACTAGTTCAACGGTCCCACCCCAAAGCATCAGCTTATGCACTACTCATCTATATAAATTAAGATATGCACTCCTGATAAGGGGTCTTCATTTTCATTCTCATATTACCTTTTCTCACAATATTACTAACTTGATAATTGAAATGCTTTCTAGAGCCATGACTCCAGTCACTTGTTTTCTCATTTTGCAGATCTTAAAGAACAGGATTTATCAAATAGTATTTACTTTATCATATTATTGCTTTCGAAAAGTTTGGATCTTGCGTTTTGCTTTCTGTGTTTTTTTTTTTTTGTGATATGCTTTTTGTGTTTATTGTTATAGTAAATTGTTGGTATTTTTTTTTGAATGGGAGATTGGAGTCGGAAGACATTGTGTTGTTGAGAATTTAGTTTTTGAAATGGTTCTTTATTATTAGTTAGCGTTAAAATTTTAAAGTTGATTGCTTTTTAGTTTTATTTTGATATTAGCTGTATTTGCATATTACTTTGTTTTGGTTGGATTCTTGGTTTGTAATATGTGCTAGTTTTGTTGGTTGCATGTTGGTTTTTTTTTTTTTTGTCGAGATGAGGCTTACATTTGTCTTGAACAAGTGTTAGTAACAAAACAAGGAAATGCAGCAATGGTATGGTTAAATTGGTGTTGATTGATTTGGTTTGTTAAAGTTATCGTATGTATTTATTTGTGAATCATATAGAAAATAAAAATGGAGAAATGGTATGGTTCTTTTTGTCTATAGATTGGTGTTAATTGACATGATTTGTTAAAGTGGTAATTGTTGCTCTTTGCTGAATGAAATGGATGATTAATGATTTTAAAATGTTAATTTGAAATGAAGTTAGCAGTGTTTTTGTGTAAATAGTTTTAACCAATGGGAGTTGAAAGTTTAATAACTAGATTTGCGCTTTTTCGGTTTTCGGTTGCCAAGTTATGATATAATTATATATGTATTAATTTTTTGTATTTATTTTTTCATATATCAAAACTGATATATTGACTTTATTGTTTGATTGTTGAATTTATTGTAATATATAAAAAGTGACGTCTGGAGTGTATTAGTTAAATGTCAAAGGTATATTTTTGCATTGAAGATCTAAAAATGTGTGCCTGAGATGGTAAATAGGTGATCTAGAGAATAGTTACGGATATTATGAAATAGAGATGAATATAAATTTTTGTTCATAATAAAGTAATTGAGGTTGCTTTATTATATTTGAAAAATACGAAGGAGCACAGGAGATTAACAGTAAAAATATATATATTAATTCATAGGAGGATAATTGAGGAGATAATTAAAATGTTACATAAAACTTATTATCCAAGTGAGTAGATAAATCTGTTGATTAAGAGATGAAGAGTTTTATAAAAGAAGGTTTATCTTCTATCACAGCCCAAAATAGTCAAGTTCCTCAATCATTGCAATGGTCGATTGGTCAGAGTTAAGTAAAGTTAGCACTGGTTGCAAGTTATCCCTTGTTGATTGACTACTATCTTGGTCAAATGATCTAGGATACGTCCGATAAGAGCTTTATGATCCAACCATCTTAGTGGATAGGTGATAAAAACGTGATCAGACTAACATGAACAATGTGATAACACCAACTGCCTAGCGAGATTCCCTCAAGCATGACCAATACACTGAAGATACGTGGTCATATACTATTCATCTAGAAGCAGGCCAATTGATGCACTTAACACCTATATATACTACTAGGTACTTCGTCTTTCGATCATCTTACTTACACTAGTCAAAATTATATTCAAATATTGACTTAAGTTTGAGAGCATGCTTGATGGATCACCTTTGTTGTGTATAGTTGACCTTCTTGTGCTTTCAAGTCCCTACTTTACCAAGCCTTCTCCTATTGCTCGGCCTCAACATCTAAAAGAGTTTCATTTGGCATCGTTTGTGGCTTTCCTAACCACCTATGTCTTCCTGTCAAGCTCACTCACAATCTTTGCACGATCCATCACCTAACGAAAGTCACCACCATAAACAAGCCAGAGACAATAACTATCATGACTAGATGGCCAATGTGGCTTGCCAAATAATGGCTGAGCTGGAGCATAACAATCTGGTGGAGTAGTTCACCAGCTTAGGGGCGAGCTTAGTGCTCTTCGCCATGCCTAATTGCAATCAACTCTACCTCCACCACCTTCAGTCCTCTGAGCCCTGTTCTTAGGGAAGTTAATCCAACCACTTTGCCTATGCCTCAGGTAGTTCAACCCTAACCTATTTCTAAACACCATCTTCCACTACCTTCTCTATTTCCCTTACCAGCATTTTCTACAATCCCCACTGCTTCTTTGTAAGGAACTATTAACCCACACCTACCCTCTTCTCCCTATGTCTCATTCCCACAAACCTCTCAAATTCAAACACCAATTGGACCATTGGTCCCCAATGTTTCCTTTGTTTCACCTTATACAATAAATATTCACCACCATCTCACTCGTAGCCACAAACTTGTATGACTAGATAAGCCCTACTATGAACCTCACTCAAACATCTAGGCAATTGTCCTCCAGCTAGGAAGAAAGCCACCATTCTCAATAACTGTGATGGCTACTCCGCAGCTTACCCACTTCAAGCCACCATCCCACATAGACTCATTCGATGGAACAATCAATCCAAAAGAGCACTTGAAGGTTTTTCAAGCATTAATGTTGTTGTCAAGTGCTCTAAATGCTATAATGTACAGGGCTTCTCCGTAACTCTCAAGAAGGCTAGTCTGTGATAGTTCACTACTTTACCAAAGTAGTTGATCAGTAGTTATTGGCAGTTAGCCGAGGTGTTTTCTACACACTTTGCCACTAGTAGAGTGCCCCAGAAGGCGTTAGCCACTTTGGTTAACTTTCAACAAACGCAACAAAGAGATTTTCAAAAAATATTTGGCTCGCTTCAATACGTTAGCACTAGAAATTCGAGATCTCAATGAGCGAATAGCGGTGCATCAAATTAGTGCTAGCCTTTAGCTAGGTCATTGATCTTTTTCACTAGCTAAGTGCCCTACCGCCTCTTTGCCAGAGCTTTTGGCTTGATCAAAAAAGTACATCAATGTAGAAAAAGGGGAACTTGCTTGATGACGGATTGAGTGAGCATAGTAAGATAAAATGCCTCCTAGAGAAAGACCTTTAGACTGAGATAGGGACCTCCTCGAGATCGATTTAACAAGTAGGAATTGTTGAATGCACCAATCAACATTATTATGCAGGATGTTCAAATAGCCAAATTGATGAAATTCCCTCAACAAAAAAGACACAAGTGCTCCCCGGTGAATAAGGCCAAATTTTATAAATTTCATTAGGACTACGGATACCTCACTAATGAGTGTATTACTTTGAAGGATGAAATTGAAGCATTTATAAGGCATGGTTATCTATCAAAGTATAAAAAATTTCATGCAGGGGAAAGAAAGAAAGAGGATAGAGAAACAGAATGTTCTTCACGAACTAGCTGAATAAATAATAAGCAAGTTAAAGTAGATTCTTGCATTTTGGGAATCATGGAGATGATTGTTGAAGGTTTTTCCAGGGAAAAAACCTCCAGTAATGTCAAGAAAAGGCACTTGAGAGCAGTTATGTTAGTAGAATGAAAGAAAAGAAAATAGCACTATAAGCCAATATGTTTCACAAAGTAGGACTTTAGGGATATTTATATGGATCATAATGATCTGATGGTGATTTCAGCCCTAATTCTAAGATTGATAATGGGAACCCGACCATTAATGAAAAATCTTGTTGTCGCGTTTCTCATGATAGCCACCCCAAATAGCCCCTTTAATGCCTTTTTAGGCTAATCATCATTGAATCAAGCTAAAGCTATCATCTCCACCCCTTATTTTCTAATGAAATTTCTGATAGAATGGGAGCACTAGGGAAGTACGAGTTGATCAACAAGTCGCTCGAAGGTGTTACATGGCAAGTTTAGCCAAGTCTCAAAAAGGCATTAGCATAGCAAAGCCGACACTTAATGAAAAAGGTGAATGTCAAATGATAGATTCCACTTTCTTAGACATTTGGTAAGACAGTCCTAGTCAACCGGTGCTAGGTTTAGAAGTGGAAGAAGTAAGAATTTTTTGGGATAATGATGAGAAAACAATAAAAATTGTGGTAGATATGAAAAAGGCCAATCATGGTCAGTTGATAGAACTCTTGTAAAGTTACATTGAGGTGTTTGCTTGGATATTTGCTGAGATGTAGGGGATTGACACCAAGGTGGCTTGTCACAAGCTTTCAATCAACCCAAGTATAAAACTTGTGCAACAGAAGAATAGAAATCGCAGGCTAGAGTGGTAGAAGGTAATAAAGGAAGAGGTAGACAAACTATTGAATGCCAGGGTCATTAGGGAAGTCCTACATACTACCTAGTTGGTAAATGTAGTCTTAGTTAAAAAAAAGGTTATAGGAAGATGGCGAATATGTGTGGATTTTACTAATCCTAGCAAAGCTTGCTCCAAGGATTCGTAGCCACTTCTAAATATTGATCAGCTAGTAGAAAGAACTGTGGGTTTCAAGATTCTAAGCTTTAGGGATGCATTTACGGGGTATAATCAATTAAGAATGCATCCCAAAGATGAGAGCAAAATGGCATTCATAATTGACCAAGAAATGTTTTGCTCTAGGGTTAAGCTGTTCGACTTGAAAAAATGCAGGGACAATCTACCATTTTCTTTAATTTAAAGTTTTTAACTTTTTACATAGAATATGAGAAGTGATTTATTTGTAGAAAGACATGCAAAAAAAAAATTATAAGATGCGTTGAAAAAATGTTTGTTTTACATTTTTTTTTTTTTGAATTCCTATAATAAAATGACTATTTGTTGACTTATATGTATATTCAGGTCATTTTTTCAATTAAATGGAACAAAACTTTATTTATTTTTTGTTAATTAGCCAAGATTTATCTATTCGGATGTTTAGTAATTTTTTATAATAATTTTTTATTGCGTTTGAGTTTTTTTTTTATTTTTGTTGTTAATCTGTTGTGCTTCTTCATGGTTTGAAATAAATTTAAATAATTTCAATAATCATTTTAAAGCATTAGGAACTATAGAAAGTTAATAAGTAAGAAAAAAAAAGTAATGCATAGAGGATATAACTTAAAATATAGTGAAAGTATATTATATGAAGTTTATTAATTAAGTTCGTAGATAAATCTTCATTGATAAAAAAAATTATAAAAATGAAAGGTTTTTTTGGTTTGGTTAACAATTGTTCTAGATTGAATATGAAAGATAAAAAATGATTTTAAAAAAAAACGAGATTAAAAATAATGTTAAAAATATTAAAGAAGATACTTTTTACACTATTTTTGAACTCCTTTTCTAAAGAAATTACTTTTTATTTTCTATATATAATATAATGTTGAAGTAGACAATGAAAGAAAATCTAACAATATCATTCGTAGTTCTCTAGATTTCAAAGCATACAGAAAACTACATCAATATAAAATAGGATCTTTGATATTATAATTCTCACATTCTTGATTAATGAGGGATTAGAACATACC
>JANHAO010024519.1:0-11604 GCA_026873985.1 Saraca asoca
TGCAGAGAAAACAAGGGAGAGACTATTCCTATGCCCACTCAGTCACTTTGATTAGTGTAGATGGGGTTACTAATCTTCTGAAGTGATTAGGAATAGGGGTCTCTCCTGTGATTATAAAGAGAATTGGAACAAGTCCACCTATAAAAAAAAAGCTCAATCACAGGACTCATATTCACAATAACCCAGTTACAAGATCACTTCACAAAATGGGTTTTTACAAAGTAGGCTCAACAAAATGACATTTAATTAACTGGACTTATTGTATTATGTCAGTTCAAAATAAAAAATGCTAACAATTAGCAGAGTTTTTGGTTCAACTTTCGTAGCCATGAAATCCATATTTGCCTTCATGTATCCAATGGGTTGACAATGCGTTTTTTAGCATGATTTGGCCACAGTAATGGCAACGATACTAGGGCCATGTTGAACGTGCAACGCAAGGGTTCGTCTCAGTTTCTATGTAATTCAATCATTCTATCTTAACATACTAAATTGTAGACAAAATCATTGATTTGTTTGTATTAATTTAGTTTTTATAGAGTTCTACTATAAATTTAGTCACCGATTATTCAATTATACCAAATTGATCACTAAAAAAATTTAATGTAAACTAATTTTGAGTTTTTTTCATTATATCTAATTAAATATTTATAATATGCTCCTTTCGTATATGGTTTATATTTTGTTTTTGAATGAATTCAGTATTATATTAAATCGCAACTTCATGATCAATTACGTGTCTTAATCTTCCTTAAATTTTATCATTTTTGGGAGAAAACTTATATTGACTTCATAAGATGTTATGTAAGTAGCTATCAATTACTGGTATTTATACCACAAAAAAAAAAAAAAAAAGGAGAGAGAGGAAGCAGTGTTATTTTCCAATTACTTAGCACTTTATTTGTGAAGCATTTTATTTGTCCATCCTAGCACTTCGAAGGCTTATCATCTATAATTGCAGCATAAGAAGGAGATTAAACTCCAAAGCAATCAAGAATATAACAAAGCGTTTAAATTTAATTTAGCCAGCATGTGTAAATAAATTTTATATTTTTATTTATTTATATTATTACGTTATTAAAATTTTTTTAAAATTTTTATATTATTCATAAAATTTATTTTTATTTATTTATTTATTTATTAATAATGTAAAATATTATCAGGAAGATGTCTATTTCAAGGATAAACAATGAAGTAGAACTTTATACATATTTTTATCTTAAGGTGTTGAAGCTATTTTCATCATACTTTCCATGTGTATTGAAATCAAGCCATTGAAATGGTAATAAAAAAATTATTTTTGTTAATGGAACATATTTATCAGAAGAAATACTGTTTTCTGCAGAAACTAACAATGTTCGTCGACTATTTTCATAAGATAATCCGATAACCATACTCGAATTATATTAATACATTAACCTAAATGTTTTCAATTTTCATGGTGCATGAAGCACACTAGCGGGGAAAAAAAAAAAAAAAGAAGCCCTTTCTCTTTTTTGTAATCGTCCGGGCAGTTGAGGCATACAGTGCTGCTCATCGTCACTTTCACTTGGCTGTGAAAATTTGGACTCTTTTGGACTTTAGGAGCCGGAAACTAGATTCAAATATCGATTTGGGATTTCTTAAGCAAGCCGGGTTCATGATCTTTATTTCTTGTGCCAATAATCTTAGAAACATCTTCACAACAACAAAATTGATCCCTAGTCTCTGCCTCTCTTAAGCGCGCGCTCGTTTGCCGGAGTGGAGAATGTTGCACGAGCTTCTACTGGCGTTGTTGGGTTACACAGGCGATTTCATTATCGACAAGAGGGAGAATCTCTCCGCAGAAACTTCCATTTCCGATGAATGCACTTTCAAGCTCGCTCCGGACATCTCTTTCATCGACCCCAGCGATAGGTTCCCCTCAAAACCTCAATACTTTCTCCTATTTTCCGAAATTTTATTCCTATTCTGTAGAACTCGGCTAGTTTATAGGAATTTTTATGATTTATTTCTGGGTTAATAGAACATTTCGAACTTCATGTGGAATTGCCCTTTACTATCTGACTGAACGTTCTGGTTGCAGGGACCTCATTGAGAGGATCATCACCTTAGGATTTTACTACAGGGAGCTGGACCGTTTTGCAACCAAGTCTAGGAATTTAAGTTGGATAAGGTCCGCAAACGCATACCCTTTAGGGACCGTTTCTGAGATTTCGAAGGGAAAATTGGAGAAGCCCAGTGTTTATCGTAGGGCGCTTGCTAACGGCATTGTCGAGATACTTTCAGTTTATAGGTCCGCAGTTTTGCACATCGAGCAGAAGTTACTGTCCGAAACTATGCCCATCCTGGCAACAGTGACTCAAGGCCTTAATAAAGTAAGTTTTGTATCTCATGTACAAGTATTCTTGTTGATTTTAGTATGAACATTCTGGGTTTGACGTTCTTTTTCAGTTTTTCGTGCTTTTGCCACCTTTATACGAGCTTGTTCTGGAGATTGAGCGTGATGATATTCGTGGAGGTCAACTTCTTAATCTTCTATACAAAAGATGCCATTGTGGTGTGCCTGAATTACAGACTTGCATTCAGAGGTGCACAGTCCTTCTAACAAACAATATTTGTCGATATATGAAGTTTCTAGTTATATCATCTAAAACGATTTGTTGCATATGAATTCAGGGATTATATTGCTAAGCGGGTCAGTTTTAGGTGGAGAACTTTAATCCTGCTAATTACTAAACAGTCTGTATAAAATGATAGGAACGAAGAACTAGTATCAAAGAAGTCTTTTGTTGTTTTTGACCAATATACCAAGTATGGTCTCTAAAATTTCAAGCTCTTCATATCAACTTTCAAATTGTTTCCCTGCCAATTGTTATTGACTTCATTATTTTTGCCAAAAGCTTAGGCTTCTTTGGCATGGGCATCAGGTCATGTACAACCAGCTCGCATCATGGATGGTTTATGGGATTCTTCAAGATCAGCATGGAGAGTTTTTCATTAGGAGGTAAATCAATGTTCACATTTAGTGTCTATGTTGTATTGCTGTTAATATGCACATGTGTCTATGCATATCGTGTTTTTTAGAGTGACAATCATGGATAATTTAGTATAACAGTGCTGTGCTCTGAACTCTATGATAATAAATGTTTGACATGCCAAGAGTTCAGAGTTTTATGAAGGACTTTCTTTACTGAAGGCATTATATCATTAAAAAACTTGGATATAATAGTATTTAGGAGAACATAACACCCACTGAATTTTGATATTTGTAAAGTCTGCTGAGTGCTGATGTCACCATGATTTGTCAGCAACTGAACTTTGTTAATGATTTTATATATTCTATCACAACTTAAAAGAGAGAACCTTGGGGAAAAAGATATACATAAGAGATAAAATTTATGCAGTGAAATCTATGTAGGTGATTTATCAATAAAGATTATTCTTGTTGGTAAAGTATATGCATGCTCTGTTGATGATAAAAATGCTTCCAGTATTATGTTAAAAATTCATGAAAATTAATTTATGGTAGATGTTTGGTTTTCCCCTTTACTTCTTTGAGACTTGCATGATTGTTTGGGCAACATCTTTCACGAGGTTCCAAAGTCTGATATTTCAAGGGCTTTGAGAATTGTAAACTTGACCTGATTCATTTGCTTTTCAGGCAAGAAGATAGAGATATAGAGCATGCCTCATCTCAGCCAGAAGTGTCTGAAAAGTTGTCCCACTTGTCAACTGAAGATGCAGCTTTAACTGATTGGCACTTGGGTTTTCATATTTCATTGGTACTTACATAATGAATATGCCGTAATTTTTTTAGATGATGACTTAAGGGTTTTCCTACTGTGTCACTGTCATCAGTTCATATTCATTATCGGTATTGGTATTCCTGTGTGCCATCGATTGTATATTATTGCATCTTCTAAATTTATTGCCCAAGAATATCAGTGTGCATAATTGCATGGCTTGGTTATCATCGCTTGTAGCTGATTCTTGGCAAAGGACATGGGGTTCATTTGTTTTCAAATGGGAATTGTCCCAATACAACATGTTGTAAAATTTTATTTTCCTTTGCTCTAAATTGACAGGACCTAAGTTATAATTTTTTCCATTCTTGCTCCCCCAAAAGCGTAACTAAACTTCATAGTTTATTGTTGCATGAATTATAACACTTTGCAGGATATGCTGCCAGAATATATTCCGATGCGTGTTGCAGAATCCATTCTTTTCGCTGGTAAAGCTGTCAGAGTTCTTCGGAATCCAAGTCCTGCCTTTCAGGCTGGGCATGCTGTATACCATCAACTGCCTAAAAGCTTTCAGAAAGTGCAAGGACTAGCAGGGCGTTATCCATTCCAGAAGGAGCCTCTGATTAATGTGGGACTGGGGGGAGAAGATTTGCTTCCACAGCCCGAGGCTGATAAGATTGAAGCTATGCTTCTGGACCTGAAGGTTTTTGTGCACTACCTCTTCACTGTACCACATATATACTATTATTTCTTACTCTTCTGCTATAGGTGGTTTAGACTGTGGGTAACATTTCCCCTTTTTCTTTATTCTTCTTTAGTTATCAAAAACTTATATATTATGTGTCTCTGATCCAGATTTTCTTTCCACACTAACGCCCCCAATTAGTCTTTCAAAGATGAACCAATGGTTAATTTTCCACAGGAATCATCTGAATTTCATAAAAGATCATTTGAATGCGCTGTTGACTCTATTCAGGCTGTTGCAGCTAGTCATCTTTGGCAGGTGCTTAAAATGAAAATTTTATTTCATATTGTCTTTGGTTTTGGTGCCTTTTTTTTTTTTTTTGAGCCATTAATTACTATTTCCTCCATGGCTGCAGCTTGTGGTTGTACGTGCTGACTTAAATGGCCACCTGAAGGCCTTGAAAGACTATTTTCTATTGGCAAAAGGAGATTTCTTCCAGGTAAGCATGAATATAATTTATATTTTCATTTTAGAGAAAAAGGTAAAAATTGTTGATTATCATAAAAATATTTGGTGCATTGGTAGGAGTCTGGGTGGGGGCAGGTTTCTTCCCACTTACTTCTATGACTAAAATATATACTATTTATGATATTAGATTCGTTATTTAGGAATTATCTTGTCAGGGTTGAATTGTGAAGTGGTACATGATTTAATTATAGGATATGAGCACATTGCAATGAGTTTGAGTTTTACACCTAAAACCAAGGATCTGTTGTGGTTTCTTCATATTGGGTGCTTTAGATGCATAGCAATTATTTATTGTATACTTTGAGCGAATTTATTACCCATTTTAATCTTGGAATGCTGACATCTTTTCATGATTTGTGATAATATGTACTAGTGTTTCCTTGAAGAGAGCCGTCAATTGATGCGTTTACCACCTCGCCAGTCAACTGCTGAAGCTGACTTGATGGTCCCCTTTCAGCTGGTTTGTTTAGCTTATGATTTTTGGCTTAATATAGTTCATGTATAAGTCATTAAGCTTTTCAAAATCAATAGCCAAGGTTAATCACAATTCTTTTGGTACTCAGGCTGCAATAAAAACTATTGGTGAAGAAGAAAAATACTTCTCTAAAGTATCCTTGCGGTCAGAATATAATTGTATCATTTGTTTCAGTTATGCTATTTTGTTGTGAGATTCTATTTCATTATGAACTCTGCCAAACTGTCTTTCTCCTTCTTATAGGATGCCATCTTTTGGAATACCAGTCAAATCATCCCAATTAGACATACCAAAGGCAGCATCTTATGCTGATTGTACCTCTGGTGCTTCACTTTCAAATGCTTCCCCGGAGATGTCTCTTGAAGGGTGGGATGGTATTGCACTTGAGTATTCTGTTGATTGGCCTTTGCATTTGTTTTTTACTCAAGAAGTCCTCTCTAAGTAAGTCTCTACTCTTAGTATCATGCGGTGGTGGTTGCTTCTTTTTTTTTTCCTCTTGTTTCAATTATACTTTCTGAAACTGGAAACCTTTAAACTTTTTCATTTCCCTAACTACATTGTAGCTTTCCAACACCAATGCTAATTATTTTTATGAGAAAAAGTAAGCATGAAACAGTTGTTAAATTTTTTATCTGTCAAATCATACTTGACTATGAAAGAAAATGAACTTGTTGCAGACTTGCTGGGTTTTTGATGTTTGGTCTTTATATGCAATGGACAATGACTTTAATAGGTATCGTAGAGTCTTCCAATACCTACTGCGGCTCAAAAGAACACAAATGGAGTTGGAAAAATCATGGGCATCTGTTATGCACCAAGAGCACAGAAATTTTGCCAAACATCGCAATGGTCGAGACAAGTATTCAACAACACAGCTGAGACATCAGCAATTTCGCCCAATGTGGCATGTCAGAGAGCATATGGCATTCTTGATCAGAAATCTCCAATTCTATATTCAGGTTTTCATTTATGTTGAATATATGAGGTTGCCTTTATCAATATTATTCAATACATCTCCCCTTTTTGATTATTCATCTATTACTCCAGTACTTATTTTCTCTCATTTTTTTTTTTTTAATCAGAAATAAGGTCTATTTTATGTTCAAAATATCATACTTTCCATTGCAGGTGGATGTGATAGAGTCTCAATGGAATATTTTACAAACTCATATTCAAGATTCTCATGATTTTACAGAACTCGTGGGCTTCCATCAAGAGTAATTGTTTCTGAGCTACATCCTCCATTTAATTTGTTATGTTTCTTGGCATTTGGATTTAATAGAGTTAGATACTGCTTACTATCAAAGCATTAGATCAATTTTGGTTGCATTCCCAAGGACCTTGGGTCCATGGATCATGTGATGTTAGGGCAAGTTGTATGTGTTTAGAGTTCCTACATTTTTAGTCAACGATGTTTCCTGGTATTTTATCTGACTGTTCTTGAGCAAAAATCTAATAGTAGATTAGAGAAAGCAGTTACCATTTGCTGTAAAGTGTAAACAAGTGGTTTAATGAGTTTTCAGCAATGAAAGAAAAGAAGAAAGGGGGGGGGGGGCTGTTAAAGACCTTGATACATATTTCGTTCTCATCGGGAGCCATTCTCAGGTGCCTGATCTAAATGGTTATGGCCATATTAACTTGTCAATGCATGTCTTTCATGGCTTTATTCTTTGTGGAAGCCATTTTGTGTGAGCATTGTCTATTACAGTATACTCATTACATGATTTTGATGTCATCTACAGATATCTATCAGCCTTGATTTCACAATCATTCTTGGACATTGGTTCTGTGTCAAGGATACTAGATGGCATCATGAAGCTTTGCCTGCAGTTCTGCTGGAATGTTGAGAATGAGCAGAACTGTTCGAATACTTCTGAACTGGAACATATAGCGGAGGTAATGAGGCCTCTCCTATATTCTTGATATTTGGCAAAACAAAATAATCATACAGGGATAAGCATCTCATATATAACCATTATTTTTCTTGTACTGCCTGATATATAAAATTTGAGAGGGATCAACTATCTGAAAATTATTGAATTGTCTAAAAAACATTTAATACATGCTATTTTTTGTCTCTTAGTCAGTTGCTAGTTGCTATAATTAAGAACATACGTGAGCTAAATTGCATGAGCAACTCTCAACTGCTCTTTACATTTATTAATTTATATTTGCCTTATCATTTTTTTTTTCTGGATACAATCTTTTCTTTTTTCCTTTCAATCTAATTTGGTTCACTGTCTTTCTTAAATGTTTTCTTGAACTTCTATCAGGAATTCAACAAGAAATCGAACTCCTTGTACACCATATTGCGGAGTAGCAGGCTTGCTGGAAGTCAACGAGCTCCATTTCTAAGGCGTTTCCTTTTGCGCCTAAATTTCAATTCCTTTTTTGAGGTAAACTGATTATATAATTTTAGTTTCACTCTTTGGGCCGTTTCTGATGCTGGCTGCTCTTTTGCCCTTTAACAGGCAACTGCAAGAGGCGTGCTGAATGTCGTCAGACCCCGCCCTACCCTTCCTGTTCTAAATCAACAGTAGTAACATTCCACCAAGAGTTTCAAAGTTACCTATTGTACCGTGGCCGATTTCAAGATTATTGGCATGGAATCACCAGTTTAGTCAATTCCACTTCTTTCTTTGGATGACGAACGATGGCCTTTCACCGCAGACAGTTGAGTTGCTGTCTTTTTGTCTGTAGACTACTGATTGACTATGCTCAGCATTCCTTAGAAGATGTATTGCATATTCCGTGAGCTATATAAAGAATGGTGTTCTTGGATGGTTCTACATAATTGATTTATTGTATGCACTGGTCAGTTTAGTAGTACCTTGGTGGGTGGATTCATGGTTGTACTTCCTAGGTGGTTGGGAATGACATTTGGCTGTCTTTTCGCCGTTAATTCATTTTGGTTGGTGTTGATTGTGTGTATACTGTAATTGGTTTGTAACAATACTATATTTAGTACAAGCAATTGATTGGCAATACGAAAATTTGGTCTCTTTCAGCGCTATAGTACTACTTGTACTTCATACTCCTTCAAAACACTTGTTACATTTATATTCGACATAATTTAAATTAAATTTATCCAATTTATTTTCAAATAAAATCCAAAAAATCCAATTTACTTTAAAATAACATAGATAAATTTCACTCGGATTATGCCATGTTTGAAGGTGTGAGTGGTGTTGAGAGAGGTTAAGTGCAAATATTGATCTTTGTTTCATTTTCCCCACCTTTTTTTTCTCTTCCTTTTTCTAGTAAGACTGGTTTTTTTGAGTGTGCTGCTTGTCTGATAGTAGCCTCTAAGGGGAAAATGTTACTTGTACTATATGGTTTCCTTATTACTTGTATTTTATGGCTTCCTCTTTAAAAGTTGACTTGGAGAGAAGATGATGAGCGATCGAGGGAGGCCAATGCAAGAAATTATGCTATGGCAAAAGCTTGAAGTGTAGTAAAGGAAAGGATGTTTTTCTGAAACCAACATACAGTGAGGAAATAAATTGACATAATCAGAAGTTTGAGTCCTTGTAGCTTCAGAGGAATCTGCTTATGTGACTTGTCAGTCTGTGACGAAGCTTGCATACTTCTATAATTCTTCAAAACCTTCTTCATCCCCTTCTTCCTCTATCCTTTGAAATTCTCTTCTCCAAGTTTCCATCTGTCAGAATGTCAAATCTTGGATCACTCAGGCTATCAACAAATGTAATTAGGAAAATACATGACCATTGAACAAAATCAAATACTCCATGGATGCAGTCGATCTCCTACTATGCCTTTTATCGTCATAAGTGCAAAAAGAGTAACAATCCACTTTGTACAACCATGTCAATCAGAATACAAGATGTCTTACCTGATCGTCAGATAATCGAAGTTGTTCAGCATCAAACAGTATATTATTATATTCTCTTGTGTCGGATTCTTTCCCCCAACTCTCTGCAACTCCTTCATAATTAAGCCTATTTACCCGAAACCCATTGCTCATGAATAATTTTTCCATCCATTGCCTTGTATTGGACTGCAAGGGACCAGAAAAGGAATTTTTCTTTTTCCCTTCTTTTTTTCTCAACGAAGTAAACTTACAAAATTGAAGCTGTACCCATTGATAATTGCGAACTGACCTTGCCTCCTATTTCTGTCTCAGCTAACCAGGCAGGCATTTCACCTGTAAAAAAGGATCCCTTCATGGCCAAACTGCTTGTTATTGACAAAACATCTTCAAAATTTGCCAATGTCTTTATAGGAAGCCCCTGCAGAAATAAACCCATATTACTCCTTTTACTGCTCAAGTAACACCCTCTCACACCCTTTCTGCCATTCCACCAAGTAAGTTTGCGATAAATTTTTGGTTCAAGAGTATACTGATGGAAAGAATGAGAGATATATTCACCTGTGTGGCCCACACACTTGGCCTAGTACCGTTAAAACCCTTAGAATGCAGACTTCGCTTTATATTTGATGATTCCAATGCAATATGGAAGAATATGCAACCTTTTGGAATCTTGGCCCCAACACCTGAAGCCTTAAAGAACAAGAGGCAATTAGATACTTGATCAACCTATCATAGTCTAGCCCATCAAAATCAATCATAAGCAAGTCTCCTAGCTCTACTAAAAAAAAAATCCTAAAAAAATCATAGTTCATTTAATTTGGTCAGGTAATCTCACCTTCAAGCTTCTCAGCTGCAATTTTGAACACCCTTTCTGGGGATATGTCAAATATTATGGTTGATGTAGGCCAATTAAGTCTATATGCCCGAGTATCCATGCCGTCGGTAAACAAAACTACCTGCAATTAGAGGAACTTCCCTATTACACTTCACAAGGAAGAGAAAAAATGAACAGTTTTGTTATATCTGCAAGCAGCAAGGACCTGTTTCAGTTCACCCGTATCATTCACCACGCGAAGCAACTTATCATCGATGAACTTGGTCGCAAGGCAATAAGGGTGCCTGCGTTGCATCACATCTTCGGAGATATTAGGAGGAACAAGACAACCGGCATATGGGTCGACAAACAGAGGCTCTGCACATGCGGAGAAGTGATACTGTAAGTATTCTTCTTATTCTACTAAATGACGTGATCAAATGTTGTAGTCCAAAACTGTGAAATATATTTGCATTAAAAAAATGCTATAACAAAACTAATGGTTCTAAGAATGCATTGAACTGAATCCACTATAATTAAGAAGATAGACAGCGGATTCAAACAGCCTACTTATTTGTATCATTTCATAAACAATGCACAGTCCGCATTAGCTAGCGCCAACTCATAATATATGAACTATGTATGCTAAAGCACCCAATATGTCTTGCATCATTCTCTGATAAGATAATTTCGAAGTATGAAACGTGAGCCATACATCTTCAGCTTCATCATAACATGCTCGATAAAATGCTTAACAGAGCTAGTATCGTTAAAAGCATAGCAGAATGTACCACAAAGTATAAGAGCGAAAAGGGCTTGCCTGGTTGATGAGTTTCCTGGTAACGAAGAGAAGCAGAAGCAGTGGCAGCAAGAAGTAATGGGTCATTGTCGTTACTGTGTTTCAATGCCGAAACACAAAATTGCCTCTTAGAACTGTATCTTCTCAGTGGCGGGTGAATATGATCAATGACTGGTGCTTTTCCAAAAGCCACTAAGCATTCTAAAAGTTGAAGCTTCATTCCTGTATTGCTACAGCATGATACGATCACGCCCTCCTTTAGTTATATCTGGTTTTTCCGCACTCAGTCAAAAAGTTTTCCTTCCTTCATATGTAAGTTCGTGATATACATAAGCTTAAAAATCTTTCTTTTTGTTAACCCTACTAAATAAAGCATGCATATTTGGGCCTAGCACAAGCCATTTTTGCAGATAATAAGGCATGGGCCTATCTTCAAGCCCATGATAAAAGGCCGATTTTGAGACTGAAAAAAATTGAGAAAAAAGAAACTTTTTTTTTTAAAATATTAAGACCTGTTTGAAATTGTTTTCAGATGTTTTTATTTTATTATTTTTGAAAACAGTTTTTTAAAAACAGTTTCTAAAAACCTTTTTTGTAGAACTAAAAAATAAAAAACTTGTTTGGATGTAAATTTTGAAAATAGGTGTTTTCTTTATTTTTAAAGATAAAAAAATGTATTTAATATTATTTACAACTTTGTCATTAATAAAAATAGTTATTCTTCTTATTTTTGAAAAAAATTTGAA
>JANHAO010024520.1:0-11604 GCA_026873985.1 Saraca asoca
AGAATTTATTTTCTTTGAGTTGATTATGTAAGTCCAAGTGGGAGATTGTTGGATATTCCATTAGTGGACTGACATAATCACATTATTGTTTGATAAAACCCAGATTAATTGAAGTGTTAATATAATTCGGTGTTATAGGGCCTATATTAATTATATGTGTCATAGGCACATTATCTGAGTAAATCCTATATGGACTAAGGGGTTTGCGGGCTTACTCTCTATTGGGCTACTGTGATGGGAAAGTAGGCCCATTAGTGTGAAAGTACAAATATCAAGAGAAGGCCCTAACTCTATCTTAGTTCATTTTGTGTGTTTTGCCTCATTGAGAGCACACAGTAAAAGGGTGAGAAGGAAAGGGTTAGTAACTATCCTGAGAAGGTAAGAAAAGCAAAAGTCAACATGAATTATACGTCTCTTTCATCAGATATTCCTTTAACCCACTGTATTATTGAGATTAAACATGTTATAAATTATACTAATTGTGATAATAGGTTTTTCAGAATAATCATTCTTACATTTGTAATGAATTATTTGATGATGTTGTGACTTATAAATGCAATATAACTAATAAATTATGATTTAAATTACGATATGGTATTTTTACACTTTGTTGTGTATCTATTTCCATTAACAATTTTAGTCTTAAATTGCACTTTAATTATATTACGACTGCACTTCATGAACTATAGTTAGAACTAAATTAGGTAATTTTTTTTAGAAGAAAAGAACATAAAATATTATTTTTGAAAAATAGTTTATAGAATATCAGTATTGAAGTAAAAAATTCAATGATATAGAAACTGATAACAGCGTTATACACAATTCTATATAATACTTAATTTAAGTTATTATTAACTTTAATGTCCATGTAATTGGAAATACTAATTACATAATAATGGTTTAATTTCAACAATCAAGCGATAGTTTAATGTTTTATATATATTGTAAAACAATAGTCAACCTATAATATTTGTATCATTAAATTATACTTGATTCCGTGACAAAACATATAATACATATAGTTTAGATCCTCGAATGGTGTTGTTATGCCATATTCTCAATTTTAGTATTTTTAATCGAATAAAAATAAGGGATAAATATTTTAATTTTTCCTAAATTTTAATAAAATTATATATATCTCTTCTTTGATTTTTAAATCTACTAAGATATCATTTGAAACATAAAAATGTTATAGTTAAATTCAAATTTAATTTTTTTATTAATAAAATGATGAGAAAATATGATTATAGATTCAAATAAAAGAATATAAGATATATTAAGTATTTTATGATTAAATTTAATAAAAAAAATATTATTTTTACATCAAAATTTAATTTTTTTATTAATCATATTTTAATCATTTGAATTTAATTAAAATATATTTTTTATCATAAAATATTTAAAATATCTTATATCATTAAATTTAAATTGTATATCCATTTTCTCTTACCATTTATTAATAAAAAAATTTAAATTTTAGCTTGAATATAGTATTTTTTATGATTAATGGAAGATTTTAGTAAGTTTTAAAATTAGAGTGAAAGTTTGAATAATTTTATTAAAATTTAAAAGAAGTCAAAATATTTAAAAAAAATACGTGGGAAAAAAATAATTTCAATAGTGTGTGTGTGTGTGTGTATATATATATATTGGTGAAAACTTGCATATTTTATACGACATCTCTCAAACCAATGACAAAATAGGACGCATCAATCAAGAAGCTGTCTTACTTTTATGTGTCAAGCTTTTGTTACTCCTCAAGTTACGCAGAAATTTTTTATTTCAATTATTTTTTTAATTTATGCTTCAACAGGTCCTTTGATTGGACGTTAATTAATATAAATTTTAGAATTAGTTTTAACTATTTTAAAAAAATATTTTTAGATGGTTAATACTAATTTAAACTTGTTAAAAATATTTTTTATTTTTTATAGTTAATATTATTAAAAAATAACACCTTTAATTAAAAAAATATAATTATAATTTTAAAATTTAATAAAAAATTATTTTATAATTATTATGATTTATATATAACAAAGAGTTTAATATCAATATGTTATGAATATTTTTTGGACAGAGTGAAATAAATCAGCAAAGATCCAACAGATCAAATTAAGACAAAATGGTCGACCTATTCTAGAGCAAGGTCGCAGAAGTCAATTGACAAATTGTTTGTTGTGAGCTCGAAGCCTCCAGCCACCTAAGGTCTCAGCGAGCTCCATCCGACGTAATTGAACACAACTAATGTTTGGTTAGCACTATAAAACACACTTCCAATTGGCAAATCAACCTCCAAAGACTGACAATAATTTGTGCTGTATTTATTATCTAACGCCTAGTACTTATTACCTGATGCGGTTGTAATCATAATTTTACAATGTTAAATTATAACTTGTAATATTCCTTACTTCTATAAATAGGAGGGGAGATCATCACAACAAAGTAGTAGAAAATACATGTAAAAACCCTGTAAAACTATCGAGAGAGCTCTGAGTATTGTAATTCTAATAAACTGAATAGTAAAACAACCGCCAATAACAAATATAATCATTGTAGATGTGAAAGTCATACTGACTTTAGCCAAATCACGTTAAAAATCCTACGTGTTCATTTTATTCCTATTCTTCTCACTCTTACGGTTTCTTTCTATTTTCATGACTTTTACAATAATTTAGATTCTAAAATTTTCGATTGACCGATTATCAAAATTGACTGTTAACATAATAAAATATAAATTCATAAAAATTATATACTATATTATATATATTATTTTTTTAATTAATAAAAATGTATTATATAATAATAATTATTTTATAATTTCATTATATATAAACAATCAATAGTGTACAAAATTATAATCGATAAAAGTTATTTTTTGAACTTGAGCTTTAAATAAAGAAAAAACATAATAATAAATGAACTTTGAATAAAACTTCAAACAAGATCCAATTGGAAGTGGCCAAATTTTTTAAAATCAATCCTGATCCTAAATTGGAGTTATTTCCATTTCTTCCATTAAGATTTGAGAAATTATTATTTTTCCCATTGATGTTTGAGGAAACATCAAAATACCTCTTACTATTAGAGTTATTATCATTTTCCCTCTTGACGTTTGAAAAATTTATCATTTTCTCCTTGATATTTGAGGAAACATCAAAATACCCCTATTGTTAAAACCTTTTTTTTTCTTTTTTTAAAAAATAAGATAAAGAGAAAACAAAAAAATAAAAATAAAAAATAAAAAAAATTTCCAAAAAAATAAAAAAGAAAGAAATAAAGTTTGTGTAAAATAATTAAATAATATATCACAATTAATTTTATTATATATTGACTATAATTTCAATGAAAATAACAAAAAAATTCTCAACTTTTTTATTTTTTCAATTTTTTTAATTTTTGTTGCAAAATTTTTTTATTTTTTTTAATTTTATTTTTTAATAGAGCTATGGCTGCTGCTGGAAGCAGCGAGCAGAGGAAACAGCGAGTTGAATGAAGAAGTAGCAAGCAGGACGCAAAGGAAGAATTTAACTCATATATTAAAGAAAAAATTGATCTTATTTTGTACTCTTTATTAGATAACGTATTATTTTCATGAGTGGATTGAGATTTATTTGATTAAAGAAAATCCCTTTTATTGTGTAACAGTGATCGATGCAGTAAATTACTTAACTTGGTCAAATGGAGGCTTTTGAAAAGAAAAAAATTTAAAACGTCATTTTTTATTTTTTAAAAAAGCCCTTATTTGACCAAGTCAAGTAATTCACTACATCAACCGCTGTTACACAATATGAGGAATTTTCTTTAATCAAATAAATCTCAATCCACTTATGAAAATAATACGTTTTCTGACAAAAAGTACAAGATAAGATCAGTGTTTTCTTTAATATATAGGTTAGATTCTTTCTCGGCGTCCTGCTCGCTACTTCTTCATTCAGCTTGTCGTTTCCTCTACTCACTACTTCTAGCAGCAGCCACAGTGTTATTAAAAAAAATGAAATAAAAAAGAAAAAAATTAAAAAATTTCAATAAAAAATTTATAAAAATTTAAAAAGTTGAAAAAATAAAAAAGTTGAGAAATTTTTTGTTATTTTTATTGAAATTATAGTCAATATATAATATAATTAATTATGATATATTATCTAATTATTTTATACACACTTTATTTATTTCTTTTTTATTTTTTAAATTTTTTAGAATTGTTTTCTTATTTTTTTAAAAATAAAAAATAAAAAAAGATTTTAATAACAGGGAGTATTTTAATATTTCCTCAAACATCAAAGAGAAAAATGATAGGTTCTTCAAACGTCAAGGAAAAAAATAATAATAACTCTATTAGCAGGGTATTTTGATGTTTTCTTAAATATTAAGAAAAAAATGATAATTTCTCAAATATTAAGAAAGCAAAATGGAAATAACTCCTAAATTGTCTCTCTTAAATCGGGTCTAAAATTTAATCGTGCATTTAATTCGATTTTTTTGGGTTTGATTTTTCTTCCGGTCCTAGCTCGGAATATAGGGCTCATACGCTACGGACTCCCTCACATTCAACGGAAGTCAATGTGAAACGTGAATCTGTGAGCTCAGGCGGTCAGTAACAATTCCTCGTTCCGCTCTCAGCTCGATCCATGGTCGACTCCGTCAGAAACTACGCTTAACCTGTTTGAGATATTCAATTCACCTTCTCCGTCTTCCTCTTCACTGGCGCCGCTGTTTCGCCACCGCAGGTTTGCACTTCGCCTTTCAGTTTTAGGTTATCTCTTGCTCCTTACCTTTGGCTTCTTTCTACCTTTACTAAGAGGTAGTGGTTAAGTAATTTTCTCCTCAATTGTATCCACTCTGAGCACAATTGTTATGGTTTTGCTGGTGCGCGAGATTAATTTTCAACTTCTTTGCAATTGCAGACTCTTCATTAGCTTAATAGCATTTAGAAAAGGCCTGCGTTGGTTGTTCGCCTGAGTGTCTTTATCAACACATTATAAGTAGTATTTTTCTTTAGGCAGAGACGAAAAGAGGTGAAGTTGAGAGACTTGGGCTTTAATGGGATACATATACAGAATACTGAAAATCTTTGTGAAGAAATTATGCATGCTTTAGTTATTATTCTTTTTTTTCACAATCTCACAGAACCATTAGTTATTAAGATTATGGATTCTCATGCGAAAACTCAAATCTTAGTAATTTATTAGGAAATATAGTTAACGATACATGTTGAAAAAGGGGTTAAGGCATTATGGATTGAGAAAGGGAAATGGTAGGGAGGAAGCCAAGGTAAGGAAAAATTGGGAAATGGTGGATCTCACCGAAAGGGGAAAGAGGAAAGGTTGAGAATAGTTTTCAAAATGGATTTATTTCCTAGGGGTTTTCATTTATAGCATAGTTATTAATGGTGAGCATTTGTAGCATAGTTATAAATGGTGCATGGCGCGGATTAGGGTTCCTGGCTCTATACCATAAGGCGCAGCATGGCTCACATGATATTAATATTAAATATATGTAATGTAGTTGAATATAACGACAATATACCAACAGAAAAACTAATATAGATGAAAAAGTTATGTGTACTCCTGAACACAAGTCATGTCAAACATGCAAAATCTATATGGATCAAGCATAAAACATTTAAATCAGACTAAGAGATGATGCTCAATGAATTTAGAAGTCTAAGCATAATCTAAAGGGATCTAGTAGTATATCCTTCTTCTAAAAATACTTGTACAACATTATAATGGCAGCAAAATCATGAAGAATGTCATTAGCCAATCTCTCAAGAGTCTTTCTCCTCTTAATATCATCTCCTAAGCATAATGAATTACGTGTAAAATCAGGCCAAGTCCAGTACCTTCATGGGACCTTTGGTGGTCCCAAGAGTCTTCAATTTGTTGAATTAAAAATGGCTCAAATGGCACACTTGCCATGATGCACATTGCATACATGGTACTTCCATTGCTGCGCCAATTCAAAACTGTGAAGCAATGAAGGATTTATGCGCAACACGTCTGCCATGACAAACCATTAATAACTGTGATTTATAGAAACTAGTTTCAAATCTTTTGTAGAAAATGATTGCTTCACTTAAAAAAACATTCCTTAGGAGTTTAACTAAACTTTGAGCATGGGGAAAATTGAGGGTTTTGTCCTTTTATCTGCCTTGGGTTAGATAATATATCATTAACTATTGCCGTTAAAATCAAGTTATCAGTTGCCAGGGATGGAAAATTTTATCATAAAAAATAACGGGAATGTGTGACTAGTGACTACTGGGATGAAAACCTGCAAATTTGGAAATGAATGATTTGGACGGCCAAAATATGAAGTAATTTGGAGGAAAGAAGATTAAAATAATTTATTGATGAGAGATTTTAGTAAATTATGGATGGGCTCTTTATCATTCTCCAAAAAAAAAAAAAAAGAAGAATCTCTTATCTAATGTTGACACATTGTCCTACATCACAAGATTAGGATTCTGTCTTGTTTACTGTTTGTAGATTTAGTTTATTCTCTATGTTTGTGTATAAAAGATGTGAGTTTAATGATGAGAGATGACTTATCTCTTGGAATCACTTGTTATAGCAATACAAAATTTGAAAAGGAAAAAAAAAAAAAAGAACATACATGTGATAAGCAGACTTACCAAGTTCGTAGTATGTTATGGTACTTGATATGGGTCTAGAGCTGTATTGGTACTCAAAACTGTGGGTGTACACTTAGTTGGAGCAGTATTTGAGGTGACGTATGTTACTTGAGGAGTATTTGCCAGAGTATGCCTCCAATAACATCAAAGAGTAAAAACTATAAGCAAATAGCTCTCGTCATGCTGACTCCTGAATTAGGACTGTGGTGTATGCTGCAGCAGGTTGTGTGATTCCCTATAAATCCTGTTTCCCCCATAGACCTTTGCCTTGCTGTATCACCAAAAGAATAGAGTACGTAGTTTTATGTTTTTAATTTATTGTTATTAAATGAAAAATTTTGGGTAATTATCTAAAACACAAAATTCACATGTAAGGATCAATAAAAGTAGTTGATTTTAATTTTGACATAAAATTCTAGTGTTGGGGAGTCATTTGAGTAGGCTAATATTTGGTTCAGAAATGAAATTAAAAGTTTGTAGGTGAAAAATGGACATAGTTATAGTTACATTATTTTGATGCTGTTCTGTTAATGCTAGTCACGTAAATTTTATAGCTCTTCAGCAATTTAGTCTCCAGTTTAACCTCCCATGATTGAGCATTTTAAAAAAAATATCTGATCCCTTACTGAAAGGAATTCAAGTTTGTTTTCAAGATACAGAAATTAAAAGAATTTGAAATCTTTGTGCTTGTGTAATGCTATCTTGTTCTTGGTGCAACTGTCTGCCCGTTTATCTATAGCGCTTTGCTGTGCCTATTTAACTATTTCTCATCCTAAAGGGCATGTAAGCAATTACCATATTTTTGCAAGCCATCCATACTGTGGTGCTGATAACTTGTACTATATGAGTCTCAGTTGTATTTTTTGCATTTTCATACTGTAGTCAAGTATGAGGCATGCAAGAGAAGAAACATCAAGTAGTCTTGCACAGGTGAGGACTCACTACTGAAATATAATTTGGATCTGTGACCCCTCTCTCTCCCCGCTTCCCCATGGCTGGAACATTATAAATTGAATTAATTTACTTGGCAGGCTATTGACTTGGTATCAGCCGTGAAGGAGTTCCATGTGCTTGGCTCTCAGGAACTTAATAAATTATTGAGGGACTCAGAGAATTTTACTCTTCAATACCCTACTGAAAAAGGAACTTTGATGAAGGTGGTCTCATACTCAATATTATTATGCTGGTTTATATTTGTCTTATTGGACTGTTGTGTCTCACTGTTTGTGTACAGATTGATGGTGAAAAGCTTGCCGGATTTCTTCCATTGCACCTCATTGCAGTGTCATTGGCATCTAAGAGAGATGAAGCCTTGCTTAGATACTTGTTATGTGGTATTCGTCTCTTGCATTCCTTGTGTGATTTAGCCCCTCGGCACTCGAAGCTTGAACAGGTAAAAAGTTAAAAATGCTTTTTAACTACCATTTTATTCTGCTCTTATTGTATGTTTGTTTGCTTGTTTTTTGTGCAGCACTGACTTGTTATCAAACTGATGAAGACATGATATTATTAAAATTCCTATAAAATTTTTGAAACGACATTTTTATGATACATTAAATAAATAATTATTTGCTACCCAGAAACTAACTCTGGGTAATTACTTTTGAATCCTTATATTTAAAGGTAAACAAGGTCATGAATCCAGTGGTAATTTTAGGGATGTTCTATGCATATCCTAGAAAGTGAGTGGTGAGGGAGGCATATAGAATCGAATCATTTTTGGAGGAAGCTATCTTTTCTCATTCTCCTATGTATTATGTGCTTAAAAAGAAAAAAAAAAAAGGACCTGTTTGGGTCAATATATCTTTATTTGGTAAATTGTGAATATTATAGCAACACTATGATGGTAAAAAAAATTGTTTGTCTCATTTTTGTTTTTAAAATGTGATTACAGGTTTTGCTGGATGACATGAAAGTGTTGGAACAGCAGATTGACTTGGTTTTCTATGTGCTAATTGTTCTTGGTGGTTACAGACAGGTTTTATTCAACTCTCATCTTTGCAATTTACTCTTCTGTACTGCATATGTATGGAGATCTGTGCTTATGTTGCAGGAAAACCGTGCTTTTAGCCTTATGTACCTAGTGCATTCTGCTCTCGTGGCGTGCAGTTTATACCTACTAACAGGGTTTTTATCACCACAATGGCCTGATATTGTCCATGTATTGCTTGCACACCCCAAGGTAAAAGTTGATTTTTAGTAGCTAGTAAAAGAAACAATTTTGTAATATCAAAACTATTTTAAACTCTAAAATCTGCCAAACTAAAATTGTAAATGTTTCCTAACGTTTAAAATGGAGTTATTGGTGTCAGAAATGACTGCTACCCTCACAAAATGTAATGTTTAATTAATTATTTTCTCTTTCAGTCTACTCGATGCATACATCTAGAACTATTTTGAACTTTTGGTTGTATTTTTCTGCCAGTTAAGTAATTTTCTTATGCATTGACTCTATTTCTTGTGACATTTTCTTAAGGAAGTTAATGCTATATTCTTATAACACATCTATGCAATGGCTAATCAGCTGAAGATTTATGGTGCAGGTTGATAAATTTATGGATGCGGCATTTGGATCAGTTCGCGTGGTTGTTAGGTTTCTAGATATCACGCTATCAACTTATCAAAAAAAATCAGATGTGATTACTGAACGAGTAGTTTATTATTTGTGCCAGCAGTGTGAGGCTTCTCTTCAGTTTCTTCAGTCATTGTGCCAACAGAAATCATTTAAGGAGCGTCTTCTCCAAAATAAGGTCTACAAACTATATCTTCATAAATTTAGAGCAAAGAGTTGCCTCGTTGTGCCCCAAAATTTGGAATAGGGGATGCTTAAAAAACTCAATGTTGTTTGAAGTGGTTATGTACAGAGAGAATAGACCATTTATCTTGTTGAATAGATTTTACATCATTTCCCCATGTTTGATAGCATCACACTCTTATCCTCCTTGACCTAATAAGTTGTTGAGGTTTCTTTTGACTAATCCCTATCTTATAAAGGTCAAAATATTGTGATTAGATGTTGTTTATAGAAAGGATGCAGTACCTGCAACAATAGCTGCTTCCTTAAGAGAGATACCTAAGTATGTCAGAAGTATACTTTTCTCTCCGACCTTGATTACTAACAAGTTTGAGAATCTTCTTTATCTGACCATGTCCAGAATTACCTCTTCTGCATAAAATCCCTTGCATTTAATCTACACAATTCCTCTTTGGTACCCTATTTCAAAAAGCTGGCCAATCTCATAACTGCTGGCTAATGTGTTGCACCAGTGAGGATAGATAGATAGTAGATGGAGTGGGCGTTTAAGGTGCCAAGTACTTGGTTTGACGAACTAGGGTGGTTACGTGCACCATAGCCACTATGAGAGATACTTAATGTCATTGTACTGATTTGGTTAATTGATGAGATGAACTTTGCCCTTTTTCTTCTGTACACGAACTGCATATATATTTTTACTTCGATTTCAGGATCTCTGTGGAAGGGGTGGCATTCTTTTTTTGGCTGAATCCATCTTGAACTTAAACATACAACCATCTTCTGCTGAAGATTCTAGGATTATGGCAGCTATTTCTAGGATGAAGGCTAAAATATTATCCATTGTGAGTCTGATGGCAAAAATGTTTAAGCCATTCCTTTTAATTTAGTCTTCTTTTCTAAATGCATGTATTTATATCGTCAAAACTCTCTTTTGGCAGCTGCTGAGCCTCTGTGAAGCTGAAAGCATTTCTTATCTTGATGAAGTTGCCAAATCACCAAGTCTAGAATTGGCAAAATCTGTAGCATTACAGGTTACCCCCTGTCCTGTAGTTTGTAATGCCTGAGAATGATTTTACTTTGATCTAACAGAAGACTTATTTCCATTATTATCTGTGGTTATATAGCTTATCAACTGGGATGGGATTTTGGGTACTCAGTGCTTTATCACTGAACTACAAATTGGTTGTCCTGATAATTGGCTAAGTGGATATTGGTTGGCATGTTACTAAATCCATTACTCACAAGTAATATGGATTGAGTATAAGATGTCGCTTTCAGGAAATCCATAAATTGATCTTGTGCCACTGTGGTATGCAGAATTTATTTGTGGCTTTCATGAGTCAGATTATTCTCTTTGGATGAACCAGATGGTCTTCTACAAAGTCTTCATGTGCTTTAAGCATGCCTTTGTTTTTATCGTAGAATTATGTAAATAAAATAGGTAGTTATCTGTTTTAGATTATTTAGTAATAGAGTTTTATTTGTGAACTATATCTTTAAGTATAAATAAAAGTTTTCTGGCTGAGGTTTCTTTTAAGCCATTTACAAAATCTCTAATTTCAAGTTGGTATCAGAACCCTCACATTGAGGGCCTCTGCTTTTTAGGGTTCCAATTTTTCTTTTTTCTGACCTATCCAAAACAATATTGTCTCTCTATTCTACTCTTGTTCCTTTCTGCTCTTCCTCTTGAGTCCCAAATAATTACTCGATTCTTTGACTCTCAGTCACCACAAATCAGTCCTAAAATTATCTAGAATCATTTGTTCTGCCCTCCATTAAATTGATTTCATCCAAACACCAACTTAATCCCTAGAATATTCCAAAAAAAAAAAAAAAAGGAAGCCAGAACCTAAACCAGAAGCACGAAAACAGCCAGAACCTGTTTTCCCACCTTTACTCACCTCAGAGAACCTGTTTCTACCAAAAAAAAAAAAGGAAAAAAGAAAGGCTGCGATAATACCTCAAACAGCCTACAAAACCCCAAACCTACCAATAACTTTTCTCTTTTCTTGGCACACCAACTATATGCGGTGAAAATTTGAATGACAACAATTACTTTTCATGGATTGATTCTATCGAACTATGGTTCATGGTCAATGGGGTCAATGATCACTTGACCATAACTAGTGAAAACTGTAGTTTGTGGGAAAAATTGTTGTTATTGATTGAAAGTAATAGAGTATATATACAGAAATTAGTTAACAGAAATCCCATATAT
>JANHAO010024521.1:0-11599 GCA_026873985.1 Saraca asoca
CTGAAAAAGGCAAAAGGAATTCCTTTGGATGAAACCCCAAAAGCAGCAATATTTATGAGTGGTCCATTCCATCTATCGTTACTTATGACAATATATGCATGGCCCAGAAGTGTAGTTATTAATGTTAACCTCAGTTTATGATTCTAAATCGTAATTAGGATCGTTATTAACAGAGTTACAAATAAATAAAAAATGATTATTATAATATAAAATTATAGTTATAATATAATCTGCAACTACAATATTATTCATTACATTATAATTCCACGTGGCAGTTTATAATTTTGGACTCGTCTTAACTTTTCAACCAAATTTCACACACATGACACGAACACTCTCTTGATACGTCGGTCTTTCTCTCTTTCCCCGCGCTATAATGTGTATAGCCAAGACTCTTCATTTATCCAATCGGGCTTTTGTCCTTTTCCCCTTCCCCCCCCCCCCCCAATATCATGTCTTTTAACCGTTCAACAACCTTTAATTGAAAATTTTTCTTGATGGCAACTTCATTGAGTGTAACCTACTATATTTATCCCGCAAAATAGAGCAAATTACAAGTTTTGATATTATTGAAATAGAAATTAATATTTAAAATAAAATAGAAATTTCTTGCATGAAACATCTTTTGCCACAAACTCTTTGTCTGGAAGTCCACCTCCCTCCAATGACTTATAGAACCATGCCCTTAGATGGTCTTACCTCCTCTTTTAAGTGTACCATCATCTTGACATCTATGCCATAACTATATTAACAATGTATATTTGAACATGTAATTATTAAGATCATGTCATAAATTAAATAAGTTCAACTAGAGCGAATATCGTGAATCCTCTTATCAATTCATTTATATATCCACCCTCCCTAGTATTAGCCTATTGTACATCCACAAATGGTATATAAGAAGATCCATATTGAATCATTTCAACCTAGAATAAAGGGCAAAGCTCCTACAAGGATTGCTTATGCCAATGTAAAACTTTAATTCATTTTGAAGATTTATATCAAACCAATACAATAAAATCAACCTATAATAGTGGACAAACCTCCACAGGGATTCCCTATATATGTCAATGTATCAACTTAACCAACCACAATGAAATCAACCAAGAACAAAGGGTGAAACTTTCATAGGTATTGCTTATGTCAATTGAAAGTCAAATTTACAATATTTCCATGGATATCATCAATGATCATAAGTAAATCAATATATATACATTCAATCATCAATTATGTTAATTACAACTCTAACAAAACTTATTCCATGTAAAAAATAACTATGCTATTCTAAATTAACTACCTAAACACACCTATAACATATCATAAAATGTACTTTTTTCTATGCACTTCAATTTAAATGTTTACTATATTTTTAATATAATTTATTTATTTAACTTAAAAATTATTTTCTTTTTCTCTCAATGTACTTGTAACTTAATTTCTTTTTTTCTCCTAATTTTTCGTATAAATTACTAACAATTATATACAATATGCCTAATTATCTTAAATTGAACTAGTTCCTATTGAAACTTGGGGATTTCGATTGTAATTGAGCAATTATTGTAAAGGCTTCTCTTTGTGCCTGTTTAAACTTGAGGGACTGATATTATAGTAGATTCAAGCTTGGTTGAGAGCTTGGAAGTGGATGTAAGCCTTGAAGATTATTTTTCAAGGAAGAACCACTATAAATCTTGTGATTGAATCTCTCTATCCCAACTCTCTTTAATTTTCCAGCAATTTATATTGTGATGTTGTTCTTGTTGATATGTGAGATTTTGCCAAAATTTGTTGAGCATTTTTTGCTTTATTATTTATCCCATAAGTTGGTTTACTTGAAAGAAGTGATTTTCATTTATAAATGTGCTTATTGAGGCCTTGCCTATGTATAGTTAAATGAATTATTTTGCACAAATGCTTTGATTTGTTAATTCTTATGTGTGAACATCTTCATCAAACTATCTTGGGTTTGTTTGAATTAAAACTATCCCATGACTTTACAAAATCAAGAGATTTTCAAAGAGAATTCTAAAAATTATGAATGATTTCAAAACACCCTTTTGTCCCCTCTTAGGTGTGAGTTGCCTTGTCCTACAAAGCCAACAAATGAAAGGAGAATCACCTTATTTTACAAAAATAAAGTATAGAACAATAATATATCAATTGCTTATCAATCCCAAACCCCTAATATATTTACTAAAAGCATCTTTTACAATGGATTTAGTACAAGACATCAACTAACTTATCACTAATGGGATACACTTTAGAGAAACTAATCCTTATGCAATGAAATTATTTATAGACATTTAAGGCTAGAAGACACACTCCTACTTCTTGCTACAATTTGAAATGACTCCTTCTTCTAGCACAAACATATAGTTCACTATGAACCTATGTTTGTTTATATGTATAAACTATTGTCATTACTGCCCCTAGATTCCCACTCAAATAGCATAAAGCCATGTTTTGATCGTCTCTTAGATTTCTAAGCATCCTTTTAGTTGCTGCCCATTATGCAATCTTAGGACTACTTTAAAATCTTCTGACCATATAGATATCAAGCCAAGTATAAATCACAATGTTTATCAAACTTACTATTGCATTCACATATGAAACATTTTCCATTTGCATAATTTCCTTCTCTATCTTAGGATACTGATCCAAGCTTAGGTGAAAGCTTATATCTCTTGGAGTTTCCACAAGTTTGGAATCAAGTATGAAAAAATGTTCTAAGATCCCCTAAATGTAGGTTTCTTGAGACAATTCAAGAATCTTTTAAAAAGGTCTCTTGAGATTTTAACCTCAAGGATGTAGTATACTTGATTCAAACGTTTCATCTCCGATATGAAATGCAACTTCACTCTAGTTGCATACTTAAACTCAATTTTATTCCTAGCAAGCAATATAACATAAAATGAAACAATGAGAAACTTATTCTTCATTCTCTTGACATATATAGAATGGTAATCTTTGAATATAGTAAAGCCCATCAATGCAATAACTTAATGAAATCGACGGCACCATTGACTAGATGAATGTTTAAGGCCATAAATGTATTTCTTTAATTAAGTGGCACAACTTATGCACTTGTCCTTTGGCTCCAAAACCAATGAGTGAATCCATATAGGCCTTTTCATCTAGTTCTCTATTAAGGGGATTTGTCTTCACATCCATTTGGAACAATCCCAAATTTAAATGTGAAATAATTGTAGGAGAAAGCAAATGGATGCAAACCTCACTATAGTAGATAAGGTCTTTTCATAGTCTACACCTGCTTTAGGTGTATACATTCCTCACAAATCTAGGCTAATACTTGGTTATCCATTATGAAGCACATTTCTTTTTTTATGGCACTAAGCCACTTATCTAGAACAAGTGAATCAAGTACTTTTTTATGGAAAGAAGACACATCAATATCACAAAAATAATTAAGAAGGACTCACCTTCTATCTCAAATTGTTCATGAGGAACATTTCCATTGAGGGCTTTTTGTAAGTGTGAATGTGAAGAAGGTTTCAATGGTAAGCTCCCATTATCTTCAACAATATATTGATTTTGTCGATCCAAATCCATCTCATGAGTCTAGGGCATACCATCTTAAGGTTCTTCTAATTCAAAGAGCTCAAGACCCTTCTTGACTTTACCTATTCTAAGAAAGTCATTCTCTAGAAAATCCATATCTCAGGATTCAATCTTCATCAATCTACCATTAGGTCTTTCACCATACAAAAGATATCCCTTAGAGTTTTTAGAGTATCTAATAAAGGCACACATGTCAGCTCTAGAGCATAATTTTAAAACTTTATGAGAAGTATTCTAAACAAAGGCCATTAACCCTCATAATGTAAGCTTGAAAATTAGGCTTTGCATTATTTCATAATTCATATGGAGTGGTGGAGACTGACTTTGAAGGTACATGATTTTGGACATATGTTGTAGTCAGCAAAGCATCCTCCTAAAAACTTATTAGGAGGTTTGCTTGTGCCATCATAGACCTAACCATGTCAAGCATAGCATGGTTCCTTTTTTTCACAATACCATTTAGTTTGGTATGCCAGGTATTGTTATCTACCTACCTATCCTTTTCTCATCTTAGAACTTTTTAAACTAATTAGATGAGTATTCTCTTCCTTAGTCAGTTTCTAGAGCCTTAATACTCATTACTTTTTTATTCACAACCTTTATTACGAAGCACTTGAAACAATCCAAAGCTTTAAAGTGATGTGATAGTAGAAAGAGTACAACATACCTCGAGTAATCGTTTATGAAACTTATGATATAAGATACCCTATGACGTGCCCTTACATTCATTGGACCACATATATCATAATGAATCAATTCCAGAGTATGTGAGGCTTAAGTAGCCTTTTAAAAAGGTTTCTACTTGCTCTGTTTGCAGCAAGAAATGACACACATATTGCAAGCTTTACTTTGATGAGAGTGCACAATAGCTCTTCTCAAGCCAATATGGATATTCTATTTATCCACTATGTCCTAATCTAGCACAATATTCAATATATTTATATAAATGAACAATAAAAGAAGATGCAATATAAAAGAATGTTGTCTAAACTCAAATATATATCTAACATGATCAAATCATATTATAAGACGTCATGATCATAAAATGTTATCTAGATGAACAAACAAATTATTTAGATGAGGCATCCATTAAAATTGGTGTAAGTTTAAATGATTGACACCAAATCTCAACCATTAACGTCATGAAAATTTAAAAGTTATGATCAATTTTTTAAGTAATTTTTATACTACATGTAATATACTCTTCCTCTCATTTAATGCATTAAATAAAAAATATCAAATCATTAATATACCACAAACTATTTTATTAAAAAATTAAATTAAAATCAAAATATTTCTTTTATGATTAAAAAATATTAAACTAAAATCATTAATATACTACAAGTCTATTTTAGTAAAAAATAAATATATTAAATTAATATATTTTAAAAGGATGTTCATGACTATATCTCTTAATAACTTAATTTATATTTCTTACTTTGTAATTGTTATCGTTACATATATAAGTATAGGGCTATAATTATCAATAATATACTACAAACTATATTAGTATATTAATATATTTATTTTATGATTAAAAATATTAAATTAAAATAATTAATAAACTATAAGTCTATTTTAGTTAAATATATATATTAAATTAATATATTTTAAAAGGAAATTCATGACTCTACCTCTCAATAACTTTAATTTATAATTACTACTTTATAATTGTTATCATTACATATATGAGTTCATGATATAATTATCAATAATATACTACAAGTTCTTTTAGTATAGGGAAAATTACACTTTACTCATTTATAGTGTCAATCTTTTTCACTTAATTAACCTGTGTTTTTAGGTATTAAAATTCACCCATCTATGATTTTCATTGTTAGCACTTTGCTCACCTAATGTTTTTTTCCATCCAAAAGCACATCCTTCAAATTTTCCATAATTTTCCTAAAATTAACACTAGTTTTAAATTGATTTTCATAAAAATTAAACAATGTTTGTCTTCCTCGTCATGCAAGCCACTGTTCCTTTTTAGAAAAATTAAACCATTTTCTTCTTCTAATGCAATTGTTGAGTTGTTATTTGTAATTTCTCTTCTAATGCAATTGTTAAGTTGTTATTTGTAAATTTATAGGAAATTTTAATCTGTCTTGTAATTATTATAGAAGTTTTAGTATGTCTTGCAAAAAGTACAGTAAAACCCTAAATAATTACTCACTCAATCACATTAAACAAGTCAAAAATATTTAAAAGAAAAAGACTATCCTAAATGTTATAGAACCTTGAGTCATCACTCACTCAACCATCTTTAATCCATAAATTTTGATTTTATAAAGACTGGTCATCACGAAGAAGAGGAATAGCAACGTGCATGATGAAGAAGAGGAACAAAAAGGTTTAATATATCTAAAATTTAATTTAGAATTAGGTTTAATTTTAGGAAAATTAGGGGAAATCAATGCACATGCTCTTTTTGTTAAATTTTTGATAGAGAAAACATTAGGTAGACAAAGTGCCAATGGTGAAAACCACGAGTAGGTGAATTTCAATATTTAAAAACACATATTGGTTAAGTGCAAAAGGGTGAAACCATATGTGGGTAAAGTGTAATTTTCCCTTTAGTATATTAATATATTTCTTTTATCATTAAAAAATATTAAATTAAAATCATTAATATATTACAAGTGTATTTTAGTAAGAAAATATATTAAATTAATATGTTTTAAATGGAAGTTAATGAATTTATGGTATAATAAAGAATTATTGATAAAAAGAGAACCATACCTAATAATCATAAAGGAATTCATCCTAAAGTCTACCTTACATAATTATTATAAAAGAAATCTTCTGATTTTGATTTATTTATTTATTTTACTAATATAGTTTGTAGTTATATCGATGATTTGAGAATATATATTTTTCAATTCATCAATTGAGAGGGATAGTAGATTACATGTAGTGTAAAAATTACCTAAAATGTATTGATCAAATTTTTATGAGATTAATGGTTGAGATTTAGTATAAGTCATTTAAACTTATACCAATGTCAAGGGATCCTTTCTCAAATATTTATTCTTGAAAAATTTAACTTTTATTAGAGTTGTAAAAAAAAAGATTGTATTAAACAGTGATTACATGAAGCATATCATGTAGGATCAATGTGCATCTACCATGCATAGCAAGCTAGTAGATTTCAACATATAAAACCTCCATTTATGATATTTTCTTGTTATTATAGAGTGTTTTCCACTAACATTCAATTTTAATGTATAAATCCTACACACTTGTAAGTCACATGCCTTGTTACTCATATTTCTACAATCAACCAAGGAGAGAACGAGCTACAAATACACGCGAATATGCTAAAATTATAGGATAATAAGAGTAATGAAGGATAAATGATGAATACAATCTACACATATTTTATATCCATTCTACACATAGTCTTTGGTCATGTTTATATGTTGAATTGAACATTTGTGATTGGTTTTGTAATTTGATAAGTTTTTGAGATTTATTGAATTAATTTAGTAATTTGGCATTATTTCAGACTCTTTTAGGTTCTTAGGTATATCTTAAGTTCTAGACCTTGGTTTTAGGTGATTCTTATGTCTTTGGAAAGATAAGAGAAATATATAAAAATGTTATAAAGAGTCTAAAACCTAGTTCAACCATTTTAGAGGTTAAATTAAACCCAGAAGTCCAAACATAATGCCATCTTGCTACCAGAACTAGTTTCAGTATGGCAACTAGAGCTTCATTTCTCATTATAGTGCAAACACAAGATCATAACATAGCTAAGATCCATTCCCACAAGTTTAATGAAGGGTTTGAGGTCAAAATACACCATTTTCATTAAGTTACAAGGCTATAGACTTAAGTATTTAATTCTGTTATGGGTTGGATTACTCTAAAAAGCTATCTCAATCTTTGACCCACAATTCGAGCTGGGAATCAAATATTTATGCAAGTTCAAGGCCTTTGGACTCCTGAGAGATGAAGCTGTATTTCAAATGAAGGGATTCGTGCCTAATTAAGTCTCCTTCCAGCCTTAATCAACAACCTAAGCAAAGGTGGTGTAGTGATCTCCCATAAAAGCTCTGCTGAGCCCTAATTATAATAACTTTTAAATTCATTTCATTTTCTCTCCAATTTTGCAAAGAGGAGGATCCCTCCTAAGGCATACTAACCCTAATTAGGTTTTCTCTTGTTCTTTACTTTTACTTTTATATTTACATTAATGCGTAGCTAAACTCCTATTTCAACTTAAGGGAACTTCTAAATCAATTCTCTTGTTAATTGTGAGACCTGTTTCTATTATTTATTTGCCTCCAATTTGATTCTCTTGATTATCTATTTTAATGCTAATAATTGCTATGGAAGATTTATTAAGATAGCTAGTTAATTAATTATTCATTGTGATTTACTGCTAGCTAAATTTCTTTAAGCAATGGTCTTGTTTATAGATGTTTAGTTAGAGTAACAATAGGGTTTTGATTTGATACTAGGATAAATTGGTTAATTAGTCTTGATGTTTTCAAATCTCAATGCTATTGATCAATTGGTTGAGGTGTTGGGCTTCAATTAATTCAAAAATAGGGGTTAATCGAATGTTGGGCTTGGTTGACCAATTTATAAAGAAACTACTATAAATTAAATAGGTGCTAGGCTTAATTATATTCTTAGCTAATTGGTTAAAATGGAAATGAAATGTTAATGTTAATGACCAGTTACAAATTAATTGCAAAAGTCCCTTAGATTGAACCTTTCTCATTTGCTTTCCTATTTATCTTTAATTCTATTTGCTTATGTTCATTACTATTTATTTAATTGCTATTCTAATTAGTTAATACACAAACCCCCTATTTTCTACTATTGACACATTGCAATTAATCTCCAATTTCTGTGGTTTTACCTAAACTCATGATTGGTTGCCGAATCCAATCAAGATTAGAAGATTTATAATCGAGCTACCCTCTACTTGTAGTATAAGGTAACATCGGGTCGAGCCCTTGGATTAGTCTAATAATAGCAATCAAATTAAGAGATAAAAATGAAGGAGGGGTTTGGCAATAACTAATCTAACAACAAACAACAATGTAGAAATGTAAACAAAAGTAAGCAACTAACCAACCCAAGGGAATCAACTAAATTTGAGATTAATGCATCCTTGATCACTAAATATTCATCCAAATGTTAATCATATTTATTAGCCTTAAATCATAACAAGAAGTCTTGAAATGATTAATGAGTCCTATACTAAATAAGCATCTAGCAATTGGTTGATTAAGGTTAAAGAGAATAAGCTTCCAATTAAGCCAAAATCACCCTAAGAAACCAGAACTCAGCCAAGCAAACAACAATCCATCAAAAGCTCAATGTATTGCTTAGTCTCTACCATCCTTTTTCTATAAGTGATTATTAAGCAATAATCATATTAACATCTAAATTAAATGAAGCCATTGAATTCAGAATTCACAGCAAAACAGAGATGAAAGAAGAAGAAATGATAAATAATTGAATTGCAAAGTGAAAGCAAGATCTCAGCATTAATCTTCAAGCTGTTAATCCCTTAGACTGATTACAAGTTTTTAGCCATTGATGGAAGACACAAAATTACAAAAAAAAGAAGAACAAAAATGTGCTGCTACTCTCTAGAAAACTCTCTCCAAAAACTCACTCTAAAGACCATAAAAATTGAGTAAAAACTTAAACTAAAGAGTGCTTAACCCGAGTAGAAAGAAACTAGCTACTGGCTGGCAAAGTAAGAGAAATCATGAAGGCTGGTTGCTTGCTACCATCTTCTGTTGCTGCTCTCTTTGCGTGTAATGTGCCAATGTAGACTGCTTCTCTAGTTTTTCATTGACTTACTGACTTACAACTGGTTGAGTATGGATCTAGTGCAAGGGATGGTCATTGGGCTCAAGCTTCATGTCAATTGGGGTCTAAAAACCACATTCTGCAGAGGCCCAATTCGTTAGCATTCTGCTTTTGTTTTGCAACTCCCTTTTCACACCCAAGATGATGTATTCAAGTTTGGAAGTCTCCATGAAAGTTGTAGCCTTGTGTCTCAACTTCCATTTAGGCTTCATTTGGCCTTAATTGGACTTCTATAGCTTCAGATATTGCTTAATGAGTGCTCAAAGGTCTGGCTGCTTGAGATAGACAGAGGCAGCATTCTAGTTTTGGATTTAGCTCCAATTTCATATATCCAATTGTGAGATTAAGCCTTCAAGGTCTCATGAAGGTTATAGAGCTATGTATTATCTTTCCTACAATACAAGAATCACATTAATTGGATAGTTGTAGCTCAAGTTATAGCAAAAATACAGAAACTGCTAACAAGGCCAAATTCTGTAGAATTTTCTCTAATGATTCCAATTGACACCACACCATAAATATATAATAACATAGCTGAAATAAGTAAGTTTAAACCTTAAAAAGATTAGTGAGAGGATAATTAAATAAGTAAAATATTTTGTTATTAACTTACTACTACTATAAGCAAGGTAGTTCAGTTTTATCTTTATTGGTCTTGATAGCCGTCAAATTGATGTCAATGAGTGGTGATGAACACAATTCATATATATTTTATATCCCTTCTATACTTAGTCTTTTGTCATATTTATGTGCTTGTTTGGATACTTGTAACTCATTTTATGGTTTGCTTAGTTTTTGTTTTAGGTTGGATTACTCTAAAATGTTATCTTAATTTTTGGCCATAGGTTGGGTTAGGGATCAAATTTCTAAGCAAGTTCAAGAAAATTGGACATCTAAGTGATGGTCGTACATTTCATATGAAAAGACTTAATTCTAATTGAACTTCTTTCTAACCCTAATCAATAACTAAAGTAGAGGCAGTGTAGTGAGTTCGTATAAAAGCTTAGCTGAGCCATAATTGTAATAGCTTTTAGAATCATTTTTTTCTCTACTTTTGTCAAGAGGAGGAGCTTTGTTATGGCAAGAATACCAACCCTAGTTAGGTCTTCTCTTCTCCTTTGATTTTGTTTTTTTTTCTAATTAATATATAGTTAAACACTTATTTTAATCTAGGGGAAATTCTGCATCACTTCTCATGTTAATTTTGAGACTTGCTTATATTTTTACTTTGTTCCCAATTTGATTCTTTGTTTTACTATTAATTATTATTATGGATGACTGATTATGATAGCCAGTTAATTAATTGTTCATTGTGATTCACTGCAAGCTGAATTTCCTTAAGTAATGTTGTTTATGGATGTTTAGTTAGAATAGCAATATGGCTTTGATTTGTTATAGGGGTAAATTGATTAATTAGTCTTGGTGTTCTTATATCTTAATGCTATTGGTGAATTGGTTTAGGTGCTAGGCTTCAATCAATTAAAGAATAAGGGTTAATTAGGTGTTGGGCTTGGTTGGCCAAATTAGAGAGAAATTAACAAGAATTAATTAGGTGTTAAGCTTAATTAGATTCGTGGCCAAGTGGTCAAAAAGAGAATGAAATGTTTGTGTCAATGATCAGTCATAGAATCAATTTTAAGAGTCTTTTGGATTGAAGCTTTTCTCTATTAAATTTCCCTTTTCCTTGTTTCTGTTTGCTTATATAATATTTGTTGAATTCCTATTTCTAATTAGCTAATATCCACCCCCATTTTCTACTGTGAAATGGTTTGACCTAGACTCACCACTACTATAAGTAAGGTAGTTCAGTATTATCTTTATTGATCTCGATAGCCGTCAACAAACATTTTTTGCTTAGGACAATCTTGTATAAAATAACACTTTTTCAATAATTAAAGCATTTTAGTTTTGATTTTTCCTGTAGGACATACTTGGCTCTTATGACACTTGTATTTCTATCCAACTCAAGGCCCTAAATTATTACATTTTGCTATTTCTAATGTTAAGGCCAATATCCTCTATGTTGCATAACTTGTGCCACCATTATAGTATTAAGATGTGAGTGAAAACAAATCTCAGTAGTCCATAAATGGATTATGATAAAGTGATCTAATTATGGTTAGGATCATTTATGAGATCATGATTTGTTGCTTATTGCTCTCTAATTGGGGCAAAAATTACCTAA
>JANHAO010024522.1:0-11607 GCA_026873985.1 Saraca asoca
TTGAATCATATGCACTTTGATCCTACAAAACAAATATCAAACACTAAAATATTTGATCAGATGCAAATTGTTTTCAACATCAAAACCAAGAGGAATTATAATAACAAAGTAATCATCTAATCATGTCTTGCATCATATATTAGTATGAAATAATAAGTTAAACATGCACCTTAGAAATAATCTAGTATTCATAGCTATTATTCATAGTCTTTATCTATGATCATAGAGTAAAGAAAGAAGATGTGAACTTTTCTTTATCCTAAATGTTGTCATTATGTTAAAGTTTTTGGTCTCAATGAGATAACAATAGTAGCATGTAGGGTAAAAGTATAGACCTCTTCTTGTATGAATGGTTTGAGATAGCCTTTCCTATTAGCTTTGTTAATAATATCTTCTTTGGTTTGATGTTAAAAAATAATTTTATCTAATGTCACGATCTAACAATATACTTTTGAGTGTTTGTTTATTTTGCAGATCAAAGATTGATGATTAAGTGACATTGAAGATATCAAGAGATCAACTTTAGACATAGTTATTGTTTGATTTTATAAGATCTTTTGTAAGTGTATTCTTCACTTAATTTAATCCAAGTAATTTTCTTAAAAACTAAATTGAGGTAGAAATAAATTAAGTGAAATGAGGTAAATTAAAATATTTTTCAAAAATATTTTTAAATGATTTTTCACAAGCACAAGTTTTTGAAAAACTATTTTTTTCACTGCGTGAATCGATTCATGAATCAATTCATGAAGAACTTTATGAAAATGTACTTGAATCGATTTAGTAATTGATTCAAGAAGATATGTTTTGAAAAAAATGTTTTTACCAAAACATTGGAGAACGTTTTGAATTGATTATGCAATCAATTCACAAATCTTTTTACACAAAGGGTAACTGATTCATGCATCAATTCCATCATGAATGTCTTCATGATTTTTACAAGCTGAATTGATTCACAAATCGATCAGTCAGTTATTAATTAGTTACAACTGCTATGAATCAATTCTTGATTCAAGAACTTAAAATCAGTTATTTTCAAATGTTGGTTATAGCAACTATAAAAACCCTTATCCCTAATTTCAACATATAAGTTTTACATGATTTTCATATTCTCTCAACTATGAAAAACATAGAGGAAAATAGCTAAACCAGATTTCAATCTACCTCATCACATTTGATCAATTAAAGGCATCTTGGATCAAATCAATTGAAGAATTCACCCTAGATAATTGAAATCTACATCTCAATTGGGGTATGGTATACTTAACTTCTATTTATGTTAATTTGGTGATTTCTAGCTAATTTGAAGTCATAGATACAAAGGAAGAGTTTGATCTTCCCTTTGCAACTTGGTTGTAGGTGTAAAGTAAATTGCATATAGGTTGGCAAGAAGCTCAATTTAAAGTTCTTGTGTATAAGTGGTCAAGAGCCTGTAGTAAATCTTGTGTTGTATGGGTTAGCAAGAAACCTGTTAATGTCTTGTGTATGAATTGGTTGATAGAAGTCCGATTAAATCCTATATGTAGTTAATAAATTGATCATCCAGTTGAGGATTGATTGTCGGTGGAGTAAATTTGAATTGCAGTTTCAATTCAAGTTGAGCCACTTTAAAAATCTATGTCTTGAATTTATCTTTATTGCACATTGCTTTTTTTTTTTTTTGCATAAAAAACATTGCATATGTTATGCAATCTATTCATTCATTCTGTTACAAATAATTATGCACTTTTAATTAATTCATTTGAATAATTAACATAATAAATCAAGAATTCATCATTAAGCTAAAAGAGTATAATTCTAAGGGCAAGATGAATTTTAATTGTACATTTTTAGGGACCAACATTTCCATCATTAGTATTTGACAAACAAGGCTCATATAACAATAGATCCTTTGATAGTCTAAATGCCACTCTAAAGTACAATAACTATATGATCACTGATTTAGGCTAAGAAACAAACAATAATATTTGAAATTTAATTCAACTTACAATAAATTAACTAATTATACTAGTCTACAATATTATTTCAACAATTTCTCACTTAGACAACATAGGTCGAAAAAACAACAACATGAATTATAGTCACAATAATAAATGTCAAATAACAATTTGACACAATACAACCATCGGTTAACAATAAGATCATAAGCCTTCAACATACAGCTTATCATATCTAATAAGGATACCAATGTCATATATGCTAAGATCTGTACCTCCACAGCCAAATACATAGTGGATGTGGAGAATAGAGAAATACAAAATGATAAATGTTATTTAATGTAAATCTTACCAAAATGATCAAAACATCTACCCAGGATGCTTCACTGAGATTCAACATATCTTAGTACAATAAAATTGAGACTGGGTTAAAATGTCTCTACATTATAATTAAGCAGTATGTCATAGATTTTATTATACATATACTCATATGACAACAAGATGTTATTTACGACAACATCAATAATTTATATAAGTCTTGCAACAACATAGCATAATTAATTCATATAAGTCTTGAGACAATATAGCATCATTTATATATACAACTATATGCGTGCAATGACTTATATACACTTCTATTAATCTGAAATATCATAAGGTGAATTGAGCTCATTTAAGCTAATAGTTGTAATACCCTATTAAAAAAAAAAGAAAATTTTGGAAAATGTTGGTTGAGGGACCAAAGTGAAAAACTTAAATTATTTGTTAGGGTTGAAATGGAATTTTTTCTTTTTCTAGAAGGACTTATTTAAAGATGATGGTAAGTCAATGGGGTCAATATGTAATTTGCCCCATTTCCTTTTATGTATAATTTTTTTCCAGTCAGTTTCTTCTTCATCCTCGCACGTGCATGCCCGAATCCTTGCTACACCAGTGATCTTCTCCTTTAGGCCGTCTCCTTTTGGTAAGCTAGGACTGTTGGCCATCTTTCTCCTCTGGTGCCTTCCTTTCCCTGTGCGTGCTGTAACTTCAATCAAATGCCCTGTAACTCAAGAGCTTCAAGCTGTTACTACACAATAGCTGACGACTTCGGCTGTTCAGCTCTCTTCTGTCTAGTGAACTCGTGCTGTTCTTCCTCCTCTAAACATCTCTTTGGCAAATTTCCTTTTCCAACCTAGTTTAGTAGCTTCCCTCCTCCACCAACGTGCTGTACAGCTAAGCCGTGGATTGGCTCATCGACAATGATTCGATCGGCATTAAGCTCCCTATCTACACTTTGGAAGGTGCTAAGTAATCCTAGAACAAAAGATTTGTTTTATAGCATACTTACATCAAGTTTTCAAGATGCGTTAGTTGAAACCCTCACTATGTAAAGCTGATGAAAGTTGAAATTTTCCTTATTGTTTTTCGTTGTCTTGCTTCAGTGAAGTTTTTATTGAAGGATCAAGCACACCAACACTAAAATTTTGGAGTTTTAGCTTAAAAGCCCAAGTAGGTGCTTTGACTATTTGATTTGAAAAGTTCAGTTGATGTTGAAGTTTAATATTAATGTTGAATGATGTGCTTAGCTAGAAAATCTTCAATCTAATCTTAAATGCTAATTTTAATATCAATTATACCCAACTAGGTTGAATAACTCAATTTCTCTAAGTGAGCTAATTTAGCATCTTAAGGAGCAATTAGTCCATTCTGAGGAGTGTCTAAAGTGAGTGGATAATCCTTCTCTCTTGATAAATCCCATTTGCAAATATGAAATAATTTTTGTATATGGAATATTATGATTCCTTTGAAATAATGGGATTTTCTTTTATATTAATGTGCTTTCAAAAGTTTATTCATATATTCTATATGTATATGAAAATGACTTGTTGTGATAAATTAAGCATTTTCATCTTAATTTATGTTATTGAAATTGATGATACCATTTTTCTATGTGACGAATGGATATGAAAATGCTTTAATAGGATTATGCATGTTTTGATAAATATTGCTTACCTAAACAAGGATTTTCATACATTGTGATATTTGTTGTTTTGAAATTTATGCTACGTGATATGTTTAGTTTATTGATTTTAGACCTTGATCCATTGGATAATTCATTAAGAACCCTCGAGTGCACTTAGGAATGTGTGATGGAGAGATATGGTGGAACAATGATGATTATCTGATAGACGTGTTGGATAGGTCATGACTATATTGTGGTGGTTCCCTCTTGAAGTTGTCTTTTGGGATTGCAATCTTATATTTTGCTATATTGAGTATTGATAACTTTTAGAAATCATTATTGACTTTCTTTCATATTACGTAATGATGAACATATTTTCATGGTAGCATATTTTGATACTTATTATTATATTGTTAAATATTATGTTTTTAATTACTCGATTTTCTTATTGAATGATAGTTTTCAAATTTATTTTGAAACTATGGCCGCAAAACGAGTAAACTTATTTTCATAGCTATATTTATTTTTGAACATGGTTTATAAATGATGTTTTGGTTTTTATGGGATTGTCTACTCATTGAGTTTCTATGAAACTCACTCCTTTCTTTTCAATGTTTTTTAAAGCCCTAGGATTCTCTTACCATTTCTCCACCTCACACTAATACGAGATTTGCTCCTTGATCAAGTAGGTCATTCCTGCGGAGTATAAAGGTATATAAATGGTGGAAATTGATGGCAGTTGGTGGGATTATATTTTGCATGTGTATGATTGCTGGATGCCCTGTAGGATGTAGATTATATAATCTGGGCCACTATATTTTGTCATGTTGTTATACAGGTTGTGATAGGTGTGTAGCCCTTGTTATCTGTATAGGCCTTATGCTCGGATATGTGAAAAACAGAGGAAACTCTGTTAGATTTTCAGTAGAAATGTATATATGCATATTTAGTTGTGTGTTGGTATAATTGTGTGTCCTAACTTGTTATTTTGTGTGGTTAGGCTTGTAAGGGGTTTTCTAATAGTGACCTTCTACGCCAGTTATGTTTCGTGGGTTAGTTGTGACAATAGTGATCTAAATGCACTATAAAAAAATTTGCTATTACTGATAGATTTTTCTTCGAAAATTAAAAAAATTGTAAAAAATTAAAATTTTGACAAATTTTGGACATCGAAGAAACTAGCATCGTAAAATAATTTTTCACAGATTTTTTGGCCAAACGTATTTTTGGACAAATTTAAAGGGAAATAAAATTTCTATTAAATATTTCAAAAAGTTTGTTGAAATAAAAAAAATTTGATTTTTTTTTGTAAAACTTTTGTCAAAAGAAATATATTTTTTTGGAAAAAAATTCTGTTGAAAATGTATCAAAATTTTTTATGTTCACTTTTGGAATTTTGGCACCAAATAAAATGGTACTAAATTAAATATAAGTATTTAAAATATAATTTAAATGTCTAACTAGTTAATAGTTCTAATATCAACAATACAACTTTTTACCAGTTAACACTACTAAATATATCCTGTAATTAGATAATTCTACAAAATTTAATTCAAAATATAATTTCTAAATCTAATTTAAAATATAACTAGTTAATACTACATCTAAATTAACTCCTAAATCTAATTTTACTTATTATTCTAGCAAAACAATTGATTGCTTCAATAATTAAACAATTAATAATTAAAAATACATATTAACTTATGTATACAAGCAAAAGAAATGCCAAAGTAACTCCTACTCAAGCTTGCACAAAAAACTACATATATCAAAATAACAAAAAATAATTACAACATAAAAAATGAAACAAATCAACACAAACAATAAGTAAAAATGTTAAGTAAATAATTAATCGGTTTAGAATTGTAAATTTTACCTTCAAAATACAAGAATTATGCTTGGGAGGGAAAGAAGAGCTTTGACGTGACGATACAAGGACGAAGAAGAGAGAAATGAGGAAAGAAATGATGCCATTTGGTGTTTGTGTTTTTCAAATTTCTATCAGAAAATTTGTCATACATTAAGCTTTGTTGAAAATAACTAGCCAAATTTTTAAAATTTTGTTTCAAATTTTTGACAGATTTTTTTTTTTAAAAAAGTTCGATGGATTTTTTTTTTCAAAAATATTAGACAATTTGAATTTTAGTACTTATTTTTATGGGTTTTTTTTTTGTTTTGTTAGAAATATTTAACAATTTAAATTTTAGTACTTATTTTTTAAGAATTTTTAAAAAAGTTTTTGACGATTTTTTTTTGTTAGAAATATCTAATCATAATTAGAATTTTGATGTTTATTTCCGATGGATTTTTCAACTAGTGAAATATGTCAAAAATTTCCATTGAAAATAATGAAATTTCTTATAGTGATGTTGAAAGCCCACTTATAAGTTGGTTTACAAATACATAGCTCATGACCATTAACATAATATAATCATCACTTAAGTACTCTCCAAATGATAAAAGCCTTTCAATGGTGGAATTAATAATAATTTAATATAAGTATAGAAGTTATCAATTTTTCTCCCCAACAACATTAGTACAAATGAGATAAATAAGCAATAGTATAGTTGTTATAACATAAACATGTGACTATAAGCTCTCAAACATAATATGAGGCATAATTAAAATTGTTGTCCTACAAGAAAAATATCAAACTCCGTTATTCCTATTGAGATAACTATGAATGTGTATTTGATATTAATCATAAAATAGCAACTCATACTATCATAATCATATATCCACAAAGAATTATTAATTGACAAGTTAAACATAGTTATTTCACCACATAAGGTGATTTGACTACACATGAGTGAGTATAACATCCTACTGAGGTATCTATGAAAGTGTAAACCCACTCCACAAAGGATCAATAATTGATAGCTTAAACATAGGACTCTCATTTTAATTGGGGACTCAACCTTCACTTTATAACAACTCAAGTATAAATAATACCTCAAATTTTCTAAAATTAATTTCAATAATAAAATGGCTTTTTGGAAAATCTGAAAAGGTGAATTTAAAATTTTTGAGAATTTCAAAACTATAAATTTTGGGCAATGGGGAGTCCAAATATAGTAGAAATAGATTGTATGAATTTTAGGAATCCTCAGGTGAACAAAATTTCCATTTTGGATGCTTAGAAACTAAAATTTATGTTTTCAAGATTTAATTTCTAGAAAACTTCAAAGATTGAAACTAGGGCTACAAGTGCCAATGAGTGTAAAATTATAGTCATTACAAAGATAATTAGTTTAACTAATTTGTGTTAAAATTTCATGACCAGTAGCGATCGGTGAGTATGTTAATCATAAACTCAAAGTAGAGAAAATAAGAAAAGTTGTTAAGGTAAAAAATGAGTCAAAGGGGAGTTAACTATTCTTTTTCCCATTTTACTCCTACCAAGTCGGTTCCCTTTCCTTTTTCTTTAGCCTTTCCCTGGTTGCCTTTATTCAAAACACACACATATCAACAAGCTATACTTTCTTTCTCTACACTACTCCTTTTCTTTTCAAGTAAGTATCTCATCGCTTCATGTTAATTTCTTATATTTTTACTGTTGATTCCCTTCTTCCTTTTCAATTTAATACCAAAATCATATTGATTCACTAAGTATAAACTGAGTTATGAATTTTTGAATCTAATAGTTACTATTCACATTACTATTCAAACCATAAACCCATATGATTTTCTAATGTTTTTAGAGTTTAAATCTATTATTTCTAACTTGATCCTTTGCAATGAAACCATAATCTTATAGTAGTTGATTATTTTATGGAAGAAAAAGCTTGAAAATCTAAGAAGCTAATATGCTCTTCTTTTTTGTTCTTGGAGAGTATTAAAGACCTTTGTGGAATTTATTTTGATTTCTTATTTCCAGTTGCTAAGGTGAGTGATTCTTATCTTTCTTATGAATAATATTGTGTTTATTGATTGTGATCCTCTAATTGTAGGTGTAAGTTGAAGAGATGGGTATTGGTGATTGTATGATAAAGTTTGAGTTTGAATAGCTTTGTTGATATAATGATTGGTTTTCTATTGGAAAAGTTAGGTTTTATATGTGTTTAAGTCCTTAAAATATGCTAAGTTGAACTCTTATGATTTAGTGTAAGATTGAAAGTTGTTTCCCCTATTTTTTACTGTTCTTCTGAATTTCTAGAATTCATGAGTTGAATCACCATTTTCACAATGACTTTAGATCATGCTCATAAGGACTGAGTTGAATTATGTCTTGCAATTCGAATGAGAAATTTAACTAGTTTCTTATGAGTTGAATTGATCTTTCCTACCCTCTTTTTCGGTTCCAATTGCTGTTCTGATCACATGCATAACTTGGACTTTTGTTTTCAATTTTTGATAAGCAAACTAGCATTTTGAACTGCATTTCCTCGAGTGAAATCTAATCCTTCTTATTTAATTCCCATGATTTTAATCATAATTCTACTTGAATTTCATCATCAATCATGCTTGCGATTATGATCGCACCTTCATAATTTTACATTCTTTCAACTCAAACTTCTTTCTTTCTAAGATATTTCTGATTTCTTTTGGTTTGGTCTCCTATGAATTCTAGCTAATTCAAATATAACACTTAAAAAATCCTAATTGAGCAACTCATAAGCCAGTATCAATAAATCTAATAATTATCTATGCATTGATATTATGATAATAATCTTGATATTTGTTATAATAATGTGATAAAGAGTGTATGGTTATAATAGTGAAAGAATATGACTCATATGGTTGAGATTGTGATTGAATGTGAATGTTGTGATACAACTATTGTGAGTATTGATATTGTTTAAAGTTTGAGAATCTCCCATGAGATATGGGATGACATATGATATATGATCATGATGAAATGAGAATGATGTGAGGAGATGGGATAAATGAACTAGATCCCCAGATCTGTGTGTACTGATACAATGTGAGGGATAAGACAAAACTTGGAGGGATAAGGTTGGATTTGTGCAAGATAAAGCTAGACCAAAATAATAAGGAGATTTATTTTTATTGCTATTCTGTGAGATACTAAAATGTGATACAATGAAATTTGACAATGTGATGATTAATGATTAAGGCTTGAAGCCTTAAGACATTTATGATTCTTAATGTGACAATGATAATCTGGTATGATGCTAATAAGATATTAGTCTTTGGGATTTCATGACTGATTATTAAGCCTGGTACATATATGATTATATTGCTATGATGTGCATTTACATTGTTTATTGTTGAGAAGTTCATAAGTGAGGTATGAATTTATCTTACTAAGCCCTAAACTCACTCTTCTGTGGATTATTTTTCAGATTCTTAAAATATTGACTCAAATCTTCCCATTAATAAGTAAGAATGAATAATGATCCAATAGAGCTTATGGTTGATGTCTAAATAACCACCTAGAAAGTTCTCTAAGGATGTATAAATTAAGTTTCATTATATTGTCATTCCTAATCTAATTGGTTGTGAGGTGCTACATGAGGTAGAGATTGTACCCCTAAAACCCCCAAATGTTCTCCTTATGATAGTCATAGGATAGTTTGATCCCTAGTGGTTCGACCATCTTCCTTCACAGTTTGCTAACTTTTTTGGAAACATGTATATAGAATGGCCATAGTGCACTCAAGGGCTTAGTTAGTTTAACTTATACTTGGTATCATGAAAGCTATAGGTTAATCTAAATTTTAGAATACCCTTGCCCTTGTTAGGACATGGGATGGTTAAAAGGATGACTCCTAGAACTTGTAGGTTGTTGTTGTGTAGGTTCTTTTGGAAAACATAATGAAAATTTGTTGAGTAAGTGTTTTAAAGGGCATGTGCCTATTGGGCAATACCTTTGTATAGTATAAAATGTGTATATTTTCCCAATGTGTCTATCTTCCTTTCTATAAGCTTATAATCTTTCTATAAGCTTTTAATTTTTCAATTTGCCAATTGAGTTTGAGCAAATGTGCTCCAGAATGTTAAAATAAGTATGAGTGGAAATGAGTAATGGAAATCAGATAAAAGGCTAGTGATTATCAATATAGACTTAATATCTATGCCGGTTATAGCCAAGAAATTGGGTTGTGACAACTTGAGTACAAAACCATGTCATTAACAACAAAAGTATATAAGACTAATCACATCTTATTATTTTACTACCATTATAAGGACATAATAATAATTGAATCTCCACTCCTTTCCCAAAAAAAAAAAAATTATATGAAGCATGGTTTTCCAAAAATAACCCATTTAAAATCCTACTATGTAGATTATTTGAGACAAACAAAAAAATATTGATCACAACATGATCCATATAATTATTACAAATGATACTAAAAAAAATTTATTAAGCATGATTTTCCAAAAACATTGATCATTACAATTTGGATTAAGGTTTTTGGTTCAAAAACTGTATCAAATGATACCCAAATTTATTTTTTTTAATATGTTAGAGAATTAACTATTCTACACTAAGAAATAGAAACAATAGAGAAATTTAGGGCACAATACCACATTGATTGTTTGATACCATATGAAAAATTGGTCAGTCACATGCACATTTTTAGGTGCCCACAATGTCCCTTAGTGTTCAAATTGTGTTTTTTTATGGAAAACATCACAAATTAGGATTTTAAAATGAATCCAGAAGGCTTAAATTGAAATAAAAAATTATTCCAATCAAATTAATAGTTAAAAACCATTGTTGAAGAAGGGAATACACACAAACATAAAGAAATTAGATGTATATGAAATTAAACATGAATAAAAAATAGAAAGGTTATTAAAAGAAGTGTTAATTCATGAGATTAGGATTCCTTAATGTAGATTCAATTATGATTTGATAATGATTCAATTATTCAATTTAATTAATTCATTTAGATCTAACATATGATATAGATTAAAAATTCAATTCATATTAATCAAGGCATTCATAAACAATCAAAGAAAATACAAAATTGCACTAGGAGATGAAGAGAGAAATGCACATGCAAGTGCAAAAATTGAAACAAAAGAACTAAGATTTAGACAGACTTACCCAGACATTTGTTGTGTCTTCACCTCCTATGAGTCCAAAGTTGCACTTTAGGAATAGGTTCTATATAGAGAAGAAGAGAAGTTAGCAAGAATTCTTCTAAAAATTATGTGTTGAATGGCTATTTGAGGTATTTTATTTATTATTGAAGGCGGCAAATGTTAATAAGATATCTTCACTTTCTTTTATTTCATGAATTATTCTAATGTATTTCTCAAGTGTAAATTACAACAAAATAAGAGAAAATCCCTAATGATAAGGAAGTGGGGCATGTGGGCCTATTTTACTACAAGTAGGTTGGTCGTGCGTGTTGAAGCCGTCAAATTAGAAATTTATAAACTGAAGCTACCTAAACTAAATTGTAGCATAGGCAACCCAGGTCGAATCCAAGGACCATTTTACGATGATGATATCAATGATATTAGGAGGGGGTTGGAAAAACTAACTACTAACAGAAACTACACTAAAACAGAAACTAAAACTGAAAACATAAGAAACAACAATAAGCAACCAGCCAAGGGAACTAACTTGGGATTAATGCTTTCTAGATCACTAAATATTCATTCAATTGTTGTTAATCATAACAAGGATCCCTGAAATGATTAATAAGTTTTAAGAAAAACTTAGCCACAAGCAATCCATCAAGATCTCAATGCATTACTTAGTTTTCCTATCCTCTTCTAAGATGATTATCAAGATCTCAATAACCA
>JANHAO010024523.1:0-11605 GCA_026873985.1 Saraca asoca
GATTAATAAAGAGTATAACATTCCTCAATAGGAATAAGGGCAAGATCCTAGTTATTATAGTCATTATTTCTAGGACCAACACAAGGCTCATGCTATTTTAACATACACTCGATAAGTATCTTTTTTTATCTAGTTTTTAACTGAACCGACACAATATCTGACCCTACTTCACATAATGATATATGAACTTGATCTAGTACTCTTTTAGAGGACTTCCTATTGTGGCGGTAAAGATATCAGCAAAAATTTCCATGACTCATTATTTATCCTTACTTCTTGGGGTGTGAGTAATCAGCAATATCTTCATAATCTAACACATAATTCACATCAGAGTAAGTCTGGTGCTCGGTGAGATAAATCTATGCCTAACTTATAAATTTATTAACATTCAGCCATACATATATACATTATATCATCAGAGAGCATAATTTATGCAAGAGTTAATGAACACATAATAAAAACCCAAAGAACCAATCTTTGAGTGATAACACAACACATTCTTATTATCACATTATAAAGAACTATGATTTTCTCATGGCCCTAAATCATCTTCATTAATCATTATATATTTAGATCACAACACCATATTGCTTTTTAGCATTTCACAAAAATCAATTTTCACATATATTCATATCATATCATCATATTGTAATTTAGCATTTCATAGAATATCAATTCATGTATAAGTAAAATAAATAATAATAATCAAAATCCTCCTTGTTACTCCTTTTCAGCCTTATACCACACAAACCCAGCCTTTTCCCTCCAAGCACCCACCTTATACCATTCCCCATATTGGAACCCCTAGATATAGGATCCAATTCATATATTTCATCTCATTCATTAACATATCTCATTCTCATCATTTGCCATCCCATGTCTCATGGAGAATTTTCAAACATTTCAAGAGTATTATTCCATATCATAATCGTACCACATAACTCATTTTTCCATTACCATCATAGTCACACGTTTTCATCATAGTATCATGATATCTAATCATTCAAATTTTATCATTCTCACGTGCCACATATCATCATCATTACGTATCATATTTCTTTGCCATTATACATCACATATCATCATCTTATAAGGGATCCTCAAACTTAATAATATTCTTACTCGTAATATTTATATTGCAACATTCGCATTCAATCACAATCTTACTTACATGGGTCACATTCTATCACATCATAACCACACATAGTCTTTGTCACATTAACATAACAATAATCATGATTATTTTCATAACATCAACATACAGACAATTACAGACTGATTCACACATTGTTACCCTTAAAACACACATTCTTTGCCATACTACTATAAGGATTATCCACATTACTAGTATAGTATTTATGAACACACGATTGTGAGATAAATTAATACTAGTTTAAAGGCTAGCCATCTAGGATCTCTTATTTATTATATTCAATTTGGTTAAATTTCATATAAGTTTCAACCTAAGGAAATGAGGGATGTCTTAATGTAAAGTAAGTTTAAGCTAGAAAAAAGGAAAATTCTAGTGGTACAATTAAAATCATGGGTAGGATCATTGGTGATGTTCAAGCAGAATCACGATCAAAATCAAGGAATTCAAATACAAAGGGTTTGATTTGACTCAAGGAAAATTATTTGAAAATACAAGTCTACTTTCCAAGATGAGCAACCATTTGAGAAGTCCAACTACAAACATGACCAAAATCACAATTGAAATCGAAAAAAAGGGTAGGCAAGGTCAATTTGAATTGCACAAATCTAGTTCAAATTTTGATTCAGGGTCATAAGAACAAAATGGCTGAGATTCTGCGAATATGATCATGGGTTTAGTTCAAAAAGTTGCAATTTGACTTGCATAAGTAGGAATTTGCATGAAAATAGCAAAAAAACAAAGGAAACAACTTCCAAACTCAACCTTGCACTATAAGATCTCAACTCAACATGTTTTAAGACCATAAACATGCATGTAACTTAACTACTCCAATAGAAAATTAATCATTATATTCTCAAATCCATTCAGCTTTGAGCGTTGCCACACAATCACAGTTATCCATTTTTCCTTAACTTATACCATATTTATTGGATCTAAACAATAATCACACAAAAATTCACAAGAAAAATAAGAATCATTCACCTTGGTAGCTAAAAATAAGAGATCAAATCTGGTTCCACCAAAATCTCTAATTCTCTTCATAAACCAAGAAGAAAAACATATTAGCTTCCTAAATTTTCAAGGTTTTTCTTTTCATCAATCAATTGTATACTATTAGATTTTGTTGTTAATGCAATGAAACAAGTTACTAATAGATCCAAGCTCTAAAACTCCAGAGAAATCAAGTTGATTTATGGGTTAAATAGTGATGTGAATAGTGACTGTGAGATTCAAAAATTTGGAACTCAATTTCTACTCAATGAATCAACAAGATTTTGGTATCAAATTGAAGAGAAAGAAGAGAGGAATCAACTATAAAAATAAGAGAAAATAACATGGAAGAACAAGTGCTTACTTGAAGAGAGAGAAAGGGAGTTGTAGATAGAGAGCTTTGCTTGTTGAAGAAGATGAAATGTTGCATGGAGCAACTGGGTGAGCTAAAGAAAAAGAGAAGGTGATTGACTAAGGAGGCCAAAATGGAAAAGAAAAAAATCAAATTCCTGACTTTGACTCAATTGTAATATTTCCTCTTTTAGATCTTTTCCTTATTTTCTTTATTTTGATCCTAAAATTAAGATACTCATTAACTACCGACAGCCATGAAACTTCACCACAATAAGGTAGATTAATTACCTTTGTAATGACAATACTTCTACCTTTGCTAGTTACCCATAGCCCTACTTTCAATCTTTTTTAAGTTTTCTGGAAATTAAATCCCAAAAACATGAATTTAATTTTTCTAAGCATCCATAATGGAAACTTCAATTTTTCTAAAAATTCTTAAAATTCATATAATCTATTTCTATCATATTCGAATACTCAGTGTCTCAAAATTTATAGTTTCAAAAATTTAATTTCCTTTTTTTTCAGATTTGTAAAGCTATTTTATTACTAAACTTAATTTTAAAAAATTTGAGGCATTACAAACATTCCATGAATGATGAAATATGACATTATTCGGAGTTGAGTATTCGAAATTTGGTAATATAAGACTAAGATAATTGCTTGGGTATGGTGTTGATGTTTGTATACATGTGTGTGGCCTTAGTTAGATGAATTCACAGGTTTGGTACATATTATCTCACTAAGTCCTGGACTCACTTTTTTGTGGACCTATTTTTTAGAATCTCAAGACATAGCAATCATCCCTCTTACTGAAAAGTAAGCATGAATAGTGATCCCATGAAAATCATGTCTGACACCTTCTCCACCACTATTACAAGTCCATTAGGAGTCTGTGGGATTAAAGTCCATTATATTGCTATATTGAATTTGGTAGGTTATGAGGTACCCCATGGGTGGAGATCATTCCCATAGAGCCACCTAGTGTCCTTCTCATGATGGCCCTAGGATGGTTTAACCCATAGAGATCTACCATCAAATCTAACATTTTGTTGACTTTTAAAAAACTATAAATAGAAAGATCATAAGGCTTAGTTATATTAACATATGCTTTTGAGTTTATGATAAGACATAGATTAATTTAACTTCTTTTGATTGCCCTATTTGAGAAAGGACATAGGGTAGTTTTGGAGAGACTCCTAATTCTTGGGAGGTTTAGAAAAGTTGTTTCTTTTTTAAACTGCAAGTAAATTATGAAACCATGTATCAATCCTAGCATGTTCCTATTCAATAATACCAGTGTAAATTATGAAGTATGTTTATTTTCCATATGATTGTCTTTCTTTCTTTAGTTATTATCTTTAAGATAACTAGTGAGATTTAAGTGATTAATTAGGGATAATGGATATGATTACAAATGGGAACAAGAGAAAAAATTAGTGATTATCAACAAGAAAGGGTTGATATTCATGCCAATCATGACCAGGATTTTTGGGTTGTGACATATTTGGTGTCAGAATAATGGTTTAGGTTAACCCTATGATATAGGTCTACACATTTAGTGGTAAAAAGTCATATAGTGGTGGTGGTTTCATCAAGTGTTAAAAGGAACAATATTAGCAGCATGTGTACACCCAAGACCATGTATTATTGACACCATTCCTATTAACCTGATAAAATACATGTTAGTGTTAGTAGAGTCAAAGTAGAACCCTTGAATGTCTTAAGAATCTAACTGATTTTGTAATGTAGATTATGGTAAGAACTAGAATGCAAGAAGGCCAAGAATCTAAGTCTGGTAATGGAGGCTCATTTATTGGATGAAACAATCCATGTTATGAAGTCAGCGATAATCCTAAAGTCCCTCCATGGGTGAAAAATTTAGTTCAATAGGCTATGAATTGCCTAGTACATGCATTAACTCAAAATTAGAATCAAGACTACAATAGAAAGCCTAGTAGAAATAGGCGAAATGAAAGAAACCAAATTTCTCCTACTAGGAATGAGTAAGAGAATAGACAAAGAATTATACATGAGTTCTTGAAGTTGAAGCCACCATGATATGCCAGAATTGATGCATCTGTGGATCCATATCAACTTCTAAATCAAATTGAAAGATATGGTAGGATGTTATGGTGTTATGAACCTCTATTGATAGAATTGGTGGGATATCAATTAGATGATTTGGCACATTATTGGTATGTTGGAACTATTTAGGCGTGAATGGCTGATGCAGAACCATTGACTTGGGCAATGTTCCAAGAGGCCTTTATTAACAAATTTCTTCCTCCTAGTGTCTGGTAAGTGAATACCTAAAGGTTTGAAAATCACAGACAAAAAAAACCTAACCGTGAGTGAGTATGATGCTCAATTCACTTGACTTTACTCATATGCTACTCATTTCAATCTTAATAAGGCTATGAAGGTAGAAAGATTTATGCAAGGACTTTATGACTATTATTTTGACTATGTCAAGGATGATATAACATATCAGCAAGCTATGAACTAAGCCTTGTAAAGTCAAACAAAGGTCTAAGAAGCATCGTGAAAGAGAAATGTCATTTGGTAGTAAAAAAAGAGTTTAAATTGAGGAGCAAACACTGTGTCAAGTAGAAGACTGAACCCAGTTAGGGGAATACCACCTAGTGGGTGGAGCGAAAACTAAACTAGACCACCTCGATTGCAGAATCCGCCTGCAAGAAGGAACGTAGGAGGATAATTGGGTTCAACCACTTCTATTCCATTCCATGGAAGGATTACATCACAAAGATTTATAACACAATTCATTATGAATCTTGTAGAAAGAATCTGACTAGGTCTTCTTAGTGTGGTTAGCCAAGTCATAGAGTGAGAGAATGCCTTGTAGGTGTTAATGCTTCCAAATATGGTGCAAATTATCAAGCTAGACCTTAAAACCAGCTAGTTACATAGTCTATAGCTTTAGTAAGAGCACCAATGTCGACTAATAAGAATGATGGGAAAAGTAATTGAGGGAGAAACCCTAATGAAGCCATGACAATGGTATATAATCTTACCAGACAAGAAGCCTAAGCCTTAAACATTGTAGTTTCAGGTATCTTGAAAATATATGATTTCCAAGCTCAGGTATTGTTTGACTCTAAAGCTACTTATTCTTTTGTCGCAAAGAAATTTGTTGAATTATTAGATGAATCTGGTGAACCAATGGAATCACCATTAGTACCCTAATTGGTAAGACTTATCTATCTAACTCTTTGTTTAGAAATTATGTTATGACAATAGTTGTATTAAAAATGGTTGATTATGATGTAATCTTAGGTATGGATTGGCTATCTTAGTACCATGCATGCATGAACTATTTTGATAAGAAAATGACCTTTCACATGGATGAATCTTCTCTTGTAATCTTTCAAAGAGATTAGCTAAAATCATTGGTTTGATTTCAAATGTGCATACTTGCAAGTTGTTGAACAAGCAATGTACAACTTGTCTAGTGGTGATACGAGACCTAGATCAAATTATTCCAAATTCGAGTGAGGTTTTGGTGATACAATAATTTCTCGATGTGTTTCTAGACAAATTACGTAGGCTAATTAAATTTACTATTGACCTTGTGCCTAGCACGAAACCTATTTCTATTCTTCCTTATGGTGTGGCACCAATGGAATTGAAAAGGCTAAAAACTTAGCTACAAGAGTTAATTAATAGGGGTTTAATTCATCTGAGTGTTTTGCCATGGAGAGCAGCTGTACTCTTTGTGAAAAAGAAGGATGAATCATTACATTTGTGTATTAATTACTGTCAATTGAATAAGGTGACTATCAAAAACAAATATCCTCTCCCTCGTATTAATGATTTATTTGATCAATTGCAAGGAGCAAGATATTTCTCAAAAATAAATTTGAGATCAAGTTATCATCAGTTGAAGATTCATGAGGAAGATGTACCTAAAATAGCCTTCTATACATGTTATGGACACCACAAGTTCCTCATAATGTCATTTGGTTTAACAAATGCTCTAGCTACTTTTATGACCCTAATGAATCAAATTTTCAAACCCTTTCAAGATAAATTCATGGATGTGTTTATTAATGACATCATGGTATATTCTAGAAGTGAGGAGGAGCATGACCAACACATAAGGATAGTGTTACAAACTCTATGCGAGCATAGGCTTCATGCAAAGTTTTCTAAATGTGAATTTTAAGCAACAATGTTAAACTTTGTGGTCATGTAGTGTCACAAGAAGGGATACAAGTTAATCCTTAAAAAGTAGAAGCTATAGAGAATTGGCCTAAACCTACGACGATCATAAAGATTCAAAGTTTCTTGAGGTTAGCCAAGTATTACTGGAAGTTTGTTAAAGATTTCTCCAATATCTCTATACCATTGACCAAGCTTATTTGAAAAAGGGTACGATTTGACTAAACTCCTATTTGTGAAGAAAGCTTCCAAAAGCTAAAAAGATGCTTGACAACAACACTGATACTGGCATTGCCTTCTGGGATAGGCAACTATGTAGTATATTGCAATGCTTATCAAATTAGGTTGGGATATGTGTTGATGCAAATGGAAGATCATTGCCTATGTATCACGACAACTGAAGAATCATAAACAGAACTACCTTGCGCGTGATTTGGAAATGGAAATTGTAATATTTGCATTAAATATATGGAGACATTACCTGTATGGATAAATGTGTGAAATTTACACTGATCATAAGAGTTTGAAATACATGTTTTAACAAAAAGATCTTAATCTTCGCTAGTGGAGATGGATGGAATTATTAAACGATTATCAGTATTTGATACTATGTCATCCCAGTAAGGCAACCATGGTAGCAAATGCATTAAGTTGCAAGTTGGCAGGTGGATTGCCTTATCTTCTTTCTAGAGAAGAAAAGTTAATATGTTTCTACCCATAATTGGTGGAGCTGGGAGTGCAACTAGAAGTTCTAGATCAAACCTTAATTTTGGTCCGCATGACTATACAATTGGTAATGATCGACCATGTCAAAAAAAGCTCAAAAATAGGACCCACAATATGTTACTCTTAGACAACAAGTGGAAGCAAAGCTAGACTCAAAAATTGCAATCAACAAGGCAAGTATGCTTAAAACTAAAGGATGATTATGGATTCCTTTGAGTGTTCACAATGATTTACTGCACCATGCTCATAACTCCTCATATTCAATGCACTTGAGAGTGTCTAAAATATACCATGACCTAAAAAAGGTGTTCTGGTGGGAAAGGATGAAGCAAGATGTGCTTAATTATGTGAATAAATGCCTCATGTATCAACAAGTGAAGGAGAAACATCAACACCCAGTAGGGTTACATCAATCCATTAAGATTCCAAAATAGAAGTGGGATAGTGTAATGATGGACTTCTTAATTAGTTTGCCAAAGTCAAGAAAGGCTTATGATTTGATTTGGGTCATTGTTGATTGCTTATCTAAATCGGCCCATTTCTTACTTGTCATGATGACTTATTCAGCTACTCAATATGCACAGATTTATCTTGATCAAATAATTCCTTTGCATGGTATACCACTAACAATTATCTCAAATCATGGCACTTAGTTTACTTCCTATTTTTTGCAATCATTCTAGTAAATGTTAGGCACTCAATTATAGTTTAGTACTATTTTTCATCCACAAACCGATGGCCAATCTGAGCAAAAGATATAGATTTTGGAGGACATGCTTTGAGCATGTATAATGGAGTTTAGGGGAAGTTAGGAAAAGTATTTGTTACTTATTGAATTTGCCTACAACAACAATGACCAAGCCCAGTATTCAAATGGTACCATTTGAAGTGTTATATAAGAGGAGATGTAGGTCTTTGATTAGTTGGTTTGAGCCTAATAAGGCAAGGTTATTAGGTTTAAACCTTGTAGCAAATGCCATTGGAAAAGTGCAATTGATCCGTAATAAGATGAAGGCCACTCAAGACCAACAAAAATCATATTTGAATAAAAGAAAAAAGGAATTAGAGTTCAAGGTTGATTATCAAGTGTTCCTCAAAGTATCCCCTATGAAAGGAGTCATGCAATTTGGTAAAAAGGGAAAGTTGGCACCAAGATATATTGGGTCATTTTGAATTTCCAAATGCATGGAAGTCATGGCATATTAACTAGAATTTCCATCTAAAATGCAAGGAATCCACCCAATATTTCATGTCTCTATGTTGAGGAAATATGTTCTGGATGAATCTCATATTAGTAAGGAAGAACCAGTCCAATTGGACACCTAGCTGACCTATAAGGAGCAATCGACAATTGTTCTCAATGGACAAGTTCGACAGCTAAGATCTAGAGAAGTTCCGATAGTTAAAGTAATGTAAGGACAACATGATGAATGAGAGGCCATGTGAGAATTGGAAACCAATATACGAGAAAAATATTTTCCATTATTTGGTGAGATGCAAATACAATAATTATTTAGTAAAGCATTATTTACAACCATTGATTATCCTAGTTAAATTACAATCACTGTCAAAAATTTGAGGACAAATTCTTTTAAGGGGGAGAATTATGATACCCCAAATTTTTTTCAAAATTTATTTTGATAATAAAATGGCTTTTCAAAAAATGAAAAGGATGAATTTCAAATTTTTGAGAATCTAAAACTATAATTTGGGGTCATGATGAGTTTGAACACATTATAAATAGTTTGTATAAATTTTAGAAATTTTTAGATAACTAAAGTTTCCATTATGGACACCCAAAAAATTAAATTCATTTTTTCAGGGATTTAATTTCTAGAAAAATTCAAAAAAATTGAAATTAGGGTCAGAAGTATCCAACGAGGGAAAAATTATAGTCCTTATAAAGGTAATTAATTTAATTAATTTGTAATAAAGCTTCATGGTCATTGGTGATCAGTGAATATGTTAATTTTAGGCTCAAAATGAAGAAAACAAGGAAAAGTGTTAAAAAGGGAAATATTGCAATTGAAGTCAAAGTTAAGAATTTAACTTTTTCTTTCCCATTTAACCTTCCCCTAGCTGACACATTCTTTTTCTTCTTTGGCCTTCCCTGCTTGCAATACATGCAACTTGTTGTAGGTATTATTTGTAACTGCATAAACGGGCTAGTGAAAGCCTAATAGACAGACTCAACTACCAAAGGCCCAACTCATTTGGATTAAGGCCACTAGACCAATACATTAAGTCACTAAATATGAGCCAAGGTTGCTAGTCAACATGGGTCAAAGCAGCAACCTCAGGTCATGAAAGTAAAGCCTAGCTCGTAGCTCACAAAAAGTGTCCTCAACCATCGAGAAGGTCCATCCAATCTCCTAGTTTGGTAGGAGTCTATTATAACCGTCTATCCTGATCTACTATGTAATCCTAATCAAGTCATGATACTTATTTGTTATATATTTACATTCAAACTATAACCTCCCAACCATTATAAAAGGGATGAAATTATTGTACATGAGATATACAATCATCAGATACAAAACACTCAACAAAGAGTAATAAAAGTCATGGACATAGGGGACAAATTCACTTTAGCTAAATCACATTAAAAACTTTTGGTGTCTCCCTATTCTTCCTCTCTCTTTTTTTCGCCCTTTTTACATTCATTCTACAACTTAAGGTTCAAAACTTGGGTTGACCAGATTTTACCATCAACATTTTGGCACTAGAAGGAAGGCTCTAAATTGCATTCACCATTATTTTCCAATGGCTAGAGGAAGAATGACCAAAAGTTTAGATATTACAGTTGGCCAACCAGATAGTCATACAGAACATCAAGAGGATCCAGTTCTTCATACAGGCACTTCCACTATCCCTGCTGTAGGTGTTGCCACAGGCATGACACCAGTAGCCTCACACTAACCTGATGTCACTGATGGAATACAAATATTGCATCAACGTCACGAGGCACTAGAGAAAATGGTAGGAGAATTGGCTGAGGCGATTAGGGCATTAACTTAGGCATGAGCCCAGGGCTCACAAGAGCAGGTTGGGGGCACTACACAGAAAGAAGCTCCCTAACGATCACAGGAAGGAGCTTAGGGAAAGGGGCTAACTAGAGAAGAACGTCAGTTTACTCATTCAGCTCGTTCTACTAACTCACGGCCAAGGTCGGAGGTCCATTGAGTTCATAAAGAAGATGAAGGAGACCATCAACAACATGGAGGTTTGTATCAAGCTAAAGGTTCAAATAGGACCAATAGGAGACATGCCTCAAATCAAAACTCACCAAGCCATGAGTAGAAAAAGCACAGGACTTTAGATCACCATAAAAAGAAGAGCCGACCATCTCCCAGCCATCAGTCTATTACTCAAAATCACATGGTAGAGGAGTTGCTTCAAAGGCTAAAGCAATTGGAACAATGCCCTTGGACTTACAACCACCGACATCATTACGATGGGAGGATGCCATTCACCAGGGACATTAAGATAGAGCCTTTCCCACACAGGTTCAAAGTTTCCACTATCCCACTATACAACAAGGATAATGATCCACATGACCACTTAGATACATTCAATGTACAGATGGATCCTCAGACGACTAATCCTTTGGTCAAGTATTGTGTTTTTCCAACCACTCTAAGGGACTTACCTCAAACATGGTTCAGGAATCTCAAAGCTTGTAGCATTGACAATTAGGAAGAATGCCAGAGGAGATTCATTAATTAGTATATGGCACTGAGGAGGCAGCTCGCACTGCCTTACCACCTTGCAATAGTCTTTTAGCAAAAGAACAAATCACTGAAGGACTATATTACCCAATTCAAACATGAGGTTAGCAATGTAGAAACCCCTCAAATGAAAGCATTAAAATAGCAATCTTAGTGGGACTCGACAAAGATAGGAAGCCGTATGAGAGCATATACAAGTCTCTGGTAAGGTAACTAGGTGAATTCTATAAATGAACTGCTAAAGAGATCAAGTGGGAGGAAACCTTCAGGCCTAAAAAGTCCAATGATGAGGCAAATGGCTCCAACTAGACTAAAAAGGGGAGCAACGGTGGGAATGGCAAAGAGAATCAGGAAGAGGACTAATAACTCTATGAAAATAGAGTTATCTTAATGTTCCTAGACTTAAATTATTGAAGTATAAGAGTGATTCTTTGTACATAAGTCCTTGTTTATAGGTATCTTTGTTAATTTTTTC
>JANHAO010024524.1:0-11616 GCA_026873985.1 Saraca asoca
ACACGCGTGTCAAGCTCGATTTCCAGCTTATTATTTATTATGCCCTGTTATTTAATATTATGAGTACTTATTTTCATATGAAAAATAATTATTTCAATATATATATTTACAAATAAACACAATATTTTTTAATATTTACAAATATACCCCTATATTTTTATTATTTACGCATATCCCCCGCGTGTCGGTGTCCTATATTTTTTGAAAATACCGTATCCCCGTGTCCGTATCCGCGTTTCCTCGTATCCACGTGTCCGTGTCTGTGCAACATAGATTAGAACTCTATCTCTTGTATAGGCTTTATATAAATAGAGGAGTAGGATTAAATCTTTCAATATAATTCAACAATCTTTTTTAATTCAATTATATTATTGTGTTCTCTCCAAACTCTCTTTAGCCTACCTCTATTGTTTCCTTAACACAAACCCTAATTATTTTCTCAACACCATCATAAGGAAACGATATCTTCATATTTCATCATGATGAGAAAATGATAGAAACTTGCTTCAGGTGTTTTGGATATGTGAGAAAGAAACCTAGGATGCTACAATAAGAAAGACCAATTTACTAGGAAGCTAGCCAGTTTAGAAGAGGTAGAGAACAACCCAAGAAAACTATGGGAGAAACCCTAAAAAGTGATCTTATCTTAAATGGTTTCATGGGAGATATGGTCTATGATAAAGCACAATGGCGTCAAATGATCCATATAGCTGACTCCATCTAATGGACAGAAGCTCAATAGATGCCTTAGCAAGGCCCAATTCAATGAACTAGAGAAGCCTTTTGCATGCCATTCAAAGACATAATATTATCCTCCCACAATCAAAAATGACAGATTTTTAGTAATTAAGAAAGGTTGTTTCCAATTGTACAGCCGATAACCCACAGTAGCACCAACAGACCAAAATTGTTTGATTTCCATATGATACCACCAATCCCCAAGTGATTTCACACTGATCATAATTACTGTTAGCTTTGTTTTAAGCTACATTGGAATAAGATCCTAGACCTTAACAACATCCTTTTATTTCTGTCCACCCTAGAATTTTGATAATCCATTAAATCTGAAATTATCAAAAATATCATGTCCCTAGTGTGTATGCCAAATTATAATATTCTTTGTGGTTAACTGGAGCACAAATCTTCTAAGCTCCACATCCCTAGAAGATGCATACTGACATTTCTTGTCTTGGCCAGCAAGAATTTAAAATCAGATATTTGTAGTGGCACAGTAAAATAGATTACAGAGCGGGACCTTTGACCCAATAGTTACTATCCATGCCATAAGGCTTAAGATTCCACAGATCTCGTGCTTAATTCCCATCAAGACCTGTCATGTGATTTCCCTCTCCCCCATCAAGAAACCCTAGGCTTTAACTGCCTCCACAGTTCAAATGAAAATTATGAATAATAGAATGAGCAACCACAAACCTGTGCCATGAAGCGGGGAAGCATAATCCTGAGTATTTGTTCAAGGACTTGAGTCCCAGCTGACTCAATTGCTTGCACTGGTATTACTCGAAATGCAAATGGAACTTCAATGCTTACCTGGACTCAACAAAATAATCCAAAGATTTTCAGACATAAGTTCCACAAACAAACAATCTCAGATAATTAGTAGCAAAGCAAAGTACTACCTCAATTATTGTGTTAGATGTAAGTTGTCGCATTGAGGAGTTACTATTAGTGCTATCACATGATATCCGGTTCACCATTATGGCTGAAATAGCATGGCAAATTAATGTTAAAACTTTAAAGAATAAACTACATAAGTTGGCAAGATGCATTTTCTCTCCCCTCTCATACTAAGTTAGCCTTAAAAATAATTGTTTACTAATTAAGATTACTTTGCTAATGCTTTTCAATCAAAAGCTATCAAGCTCTCTCCAATCACTCTAAAAAGATGAACAAGCTCCAGTTTTTATGCCAGCTACATTGACAGTAATTCATATACATTGCTCTGAATGCAGACAGATTAACAACTGCATATTAGCTTTGAAGCATAAAATACTTAGAGACAGAACACCCACAACTACCTTAATCTTTGAGAGTCCACAAACAAGCCCTACCATTTCAAAACAAAAAGTGAGAGATAACTAGCTTCTTCAGATTGGATGGACGCCCAACAGGTAACCAATAAGTCATTTGATATACTAACTTTCTAACAGAAACATTATGAATAGAAAATTTTGAGTAACACTAACAAGTATTCTCTATATATGTAAACAAAATAATTCTGGTGTATCTTTTAGTGGAGGAACAAGAGAAGGATTCCAGGTCCCTGATCAAAGAAAATAATCACAAGAAAAAAAAAAAGTAGTATGTGTTTGCACATCCAAATCTCATGTACAATTATAGTTGAAGTTAAAGATTTCACTTGACCAGAATGCAGGCAACTCATATATACCTAACTTAATAGTTAAAGGCCCTTAAATTCTAATTTTACACATCCAAAGCAACATACCAAATCCTGCACAACTACGGTGTCAATGCATGAAAGTGTAGCCACTGTCACTAGGTGCCCTCAGTACATCTTACATGTAAAGTTTAAACATAGACAACAATAGCTTACTAATAGTGTCAGATTCATTCTAAAATGCTGCGATTTCCAACTAGGTAGTCAATCAAGATTCACTTTAGACAGCCTGTGATATGCAGATATCTCAGCGTAAGGAATTAAATATGTATTTTTGCCATTAAAGAAAGAAATTTCTTACCATCAAACTTGTCATTCTGAGCAGCCACTATAGGTGAGCCCTCGAGCTGTTCCCGGTCATCAAACCAACAAGAAATGAGAATAATTGAACACACCACAACACAGTCAAGAAAGGACTATTAAAAATGATCTCACCTTGCAAGAGAGGAGTTTAATGCAACACCCATCAGGCTGCTCTTCCACCCTCACAAGCAAAACAGGACAAACCTCAAAGTTGAAGAACTTAATTCTATAAACATAACACCTAAAAGTGTTGTCATTTACCCTCTCAATCCTCTCACCATCCAACACTGAGTACTGACTTGAAGGCAACCGCATATACTCAACTGCATCAAAAAATTAACCAAAATACTCAAACCCCAGAATCACAAATCCAATAAAAATAAATAGATGAACTAATTATCCTTCTAACATTACTTAGAGGGCGTTCCAGTTGCCGAACTGAAACCGACTCTCTCCTTCGAGCAACAAACTTGGCTTTCTGACTTGGAGTGGCAGAAGCACGAAGAGACAACCCTGAAGATTCATAGTTACATCTATAAAGGTACGAGTTGTTCTTACTTGAATATGAAATTGGATTTATTCTTAACAATGAAGAAGCGCTTAGTGCCATCCAATTCAGCTTATCTCTTTACGGCCAACGCGCAAAGAACCGGGATTGATTCTCGTCCTTGGGATAGTTAGGGAAAAAGTAAGTTGTGGTTAGACAAATGGAACTAAGGGTAGTCACGTGAGTCACGTGACCACGATTTTCTACTGTTTTCCCGAGAAAGTGACCAACTGAATGAAAACGTGAAAAAGTAGAAAAATTGCACAAAAACTGGATAAAACGTGCGATTGGCGGGAAATTGCAAGCAAAAACCGTGTGACTAACCCATATTGACGACACAAAAATCAAATTCTGCGAATATTCAAAGAGACTAAATGCAAAATGAAATTTCATTCAACGATAACTTCCAATACATAGAACCATTTCAAAAAATTCCAAGCTTTACATGGCAAATCCCTAATTGAATTCTACAACTTCAATGAATACATTATGAGAAAAGCTAGAAATCCCACTCTAATTCAGGTGCTGGTGAACTTGGTAACAGCCTTAGTTCCCTCAGATACAGCGTGCTTGGCCAACTCGCCAGGCAAAACGAGCCTCACGGCGGTTTGGATCTCCCTTGAGGTAATGGTGGGCTTTTTGTTGTATCGTGCCAATCGAGAAGCTTCCTGAGCAAGCTTCTCGAAGATGTCGTTGATGAAGCTGTTCATGATTCCCATGGCTTTGCTTGAGATCCCAATATCAGGATGAACCTGCTTCAGCACCTTGAAGATGTAAATTTTGTAGGTCTCGACGCTCTTCGCCTTCTTCTTCTTCTTCTTGTCTGAAGACGCTGCTTCCTTGGGAACCTTCTTCTCCGCCTTCGACTTATCCGCAGGAGCCTTCTCAGCAGGCTTCTTTTCTGCTGGTTTCTTCTCTGCCTTGGCCATTGTCACTAATCAACAAAAAGTGCAAGAGTAACTGCAATTGTGAATGCTGATGAGAGCAGTTCTTCGAAGATGGAGTGGGCATTTGGTTGGAGTGAATGATATAGGAGGGATTGGTGATGGCTGATTGGCTACTTTCGAAAGATGCGGATTGCTGATGTGGAAGGTTGAGATTGGGAGGAATGAAAACAAACGGCTAGGATTCGTTTGACATATTGACTTGGTTAGGGAGGGGGAATTTGAATTTTGGGGCATGGTTGGAAGGTGTTTTTGTTTTATTGTTTTTGAAAATAGTTTTTTAAAAACAGTTTTTAAAAACTATTTTTCTAGAACCAAAAAATAAAAAACTTGTTTGAATGTAAATTTTGAAAATATGTGTTTTCTTTATTTTTTTAAATAAAAAAAATATATTTAATATTATTTATAACTTTGTCATTAATGAAAATAGGTATTCTTCTTATTTTTTATAGTGGATCAAAATTAAATCTTAAAAAAATTATATATAAACTTATAAATTTAGAGTTTAATTTAATTCACTATAAGTGTAAAAACTTTTATACTATGAATAAATAATAACATGACACATCATTAAAAAAGTAAAAGTAATAAAAAGTTTTTGCAAATGGTAAGAAAGCTTTATCTATTCCTCACTAAGTTATCATATATCCAGGGAATTTTCGTACCTTAACTCCAAGTGTGGACTTGGGAGGATTCAACTTCTTATTATATCTTTGGAGTATGTTAAAGGTTTTCATATGAGTGTTTGAAGTGATCTTCCGCCTTACTGGTTTACGCAAGCATATTATCCGCATAAACCTTAAGAATCCTGCTTATTTGACCTTTAAAAACTTTATTGACCAACGTTTAATAGGTGGCCATCACTTTTTTAAAATCCAAAAGGCATTACATTATAGTATTATGTCTCTCTCTTTTTTCTTTTTCTTTTTTTTTGGTTATAAACACAGTTTTATTGTTATCTTATTGAGCCATTTTTATATGATTGTATTTGGAGAAAGCATCAACTAAGCTAAATGTTTCATACCTTGTCAATTCATCAACTAACTTGTCAATGTGTCAAGATTCAGCAGCTCGATTGTCAGAATATGCGGTATTTAGTTTTTTTCGCTTGGCACTTAATTATTTAGCATCTGAAAATAAGCCAACTAATCGATCATATACTATTTTAATTTCAAAAATAACAGGCAACATCCATAATTGATATCACATCATGGCAACCATAAGTAATAAATCACATAACACTTAAGTAACCAATTCACATATAAAGGCAACCAAGTCATTCATATTGACAAATATGATGTATTCATGCAATTCAACAAATACAGATAAATGAGACTAAAAACAGTTAAATTTCATAAGATAATATTTTGATTGAAAAAGTACTACTTCCTTCGTTCATATAAAAACTTCGTTATAAACTCTCAAGTGTATAGGGGAGGCACCAAGCCACACATTTGATCCCTAGACTAGTGTCTCGATGTCCACCTCGAGTCACTAGACACTCTCTTTTAAAGAGCATTCTATGCTAAAGCCCTAATGGCATAAATAAATATACTTTTTCTAAGTTGACATATACCTTTTTTAAGTTGATATAAGGATTTTTCTTCTAGCTCAAAAGGATTCTAATGTGCCACAATATACTAACACAAAAATAAAAATCCAATGATCATAATCATGTGCTTATCTACTTGAATTAGACAAGTTACCTTAGTCAAAATTACATAAACACCCTCAAAATGGGAAAATAGGAAAAATAATCTAAGTTTGCATTTTCTTTTAGATTTTCGCCACATGATCTTCTTTTCATGCTTAATCTTTGTGTCATGTTTCATTTGAATCTGAGCACATTTGCTTGCTGAGTTTGGTCATAAATCCCGAATTGTGATATTTTCCCAAACTTAAAAATATCAATGCCATAATTGATGACTCACTTTGACACAATTTTGAAAGAATCTTGAGTCTGGTTCCCTGAAGCTCCTCGACTTCTTCTCTGTTTGTCTCTTTGTACTTTGCCAATATGATGTCTTCAACACTTCAATCTAACATTACTTCTTGAAAGTTTTTAATATGCACTTTTTTAGCTCTTCTTAGGCTTTCTTCTACATATTTCTTTGACTTATTGTTAATGACGAAAAGTGAGTTATCTCTATAATTCTCAAGATGTTTGTCTTTGTAGCTAAGCATGAGCTAGGCATTTTGGCATGCCTACTATCGATATACCCCACATTCAATGTCCTATTCCACTTATGTAAGAAACACAAGTATTGTGCATTGTTCATGTACAAGTTTCATTTCTTACTAACAAAGCATGGCTTGCTTGCAAGTCCTATTATCACTTACAAGGCTACTCATATAGTTTCTACAATCGATTATGCTTCACTATGCACTCCATTACTTGAACAACACCACTCCTCGAACTTGAAATGACACCTGACTAATGTCTCCATGATCACTTGAACATGACACCCTGATGGCATCCCCTACCATAACTAATAAGGTTGAACGAAGAGTTATCTATCACTCTTGTTCTAGCTTGCACATGCCTGTGCTATCCAAGATCATTGTCACAAGCTTCTGTTGTGATTAAAACTCTAGAACTTTCAAAGCAATGTGAGCTAGTCATTGCCACAAGTTGATCCTCATGACTAAGTGAAAGTTTTTACATGTAAGAACATCACAATAAGATTAAAATAAAATGCATGTGTTAGATAGTTACTCCTTGAACACATATTATACCCTTTAGCTCCTTAATAAACTCTTCCTTAAAAAAGATTTGCCTATTGTGCATATCACTCTTGATGTGCCTTATCCACTACCTTTGTTACTACTATGCAGGCTGATACCATTGGACCCACGTAGCTTCTTGCAAGAATAGACCCCTGTAGGAATAGGATCTACCACACTTTGTTGTTGTCTCTTTATTCTTAGGGCTCCAAGAATCAAATTGCACTAATCCTAACATAAGACATATCCTCCCTATTAGAACCTTTATAACCACCCCTGTTGCTTCATTACACCTCCTCTTGAAGCATGGCTTGAAAGGCATTTAGGATAGTCTTTTGTGGAGACTCTGCCACTCTATATGGCCCATTGCATAAGAAACAGGTTAAGGTCTTGGACTTCCCTTCACTATTAGATATCCAGGATGATCTTGAAACTTGCAAGTGGGAAGACACTCTATTGCCTCCTCACCCACTCTTGATTTGCCACCATTACTTGACTAACCACCATTAGCAATATTTGAACTCCCTCCATAGGACTTCAAGCTAGGAAATCTAATGTCATAGTTAGGTAAGCGCTCAGCTATAGTCACTGCTTCCTTAGAGCTTTGAACTCCTCTTCTATAGAGTTCTATGGTAGCTTCTCATGATAAACCATTAACAAAATAAAATGTCTTATCCTTTTCAGTCATGTCCCTTATATTTAGCATAGTTGTGAACTTTTTCACAGTCCTAAACTGATCTTATCTGTCTTTGCTCTCTCAACTATCATCTGACTAGATAGTCAACATTTTCAAGATAAAAGTGCACCTTTAATTCTTGTTTGAGTTCTTTGTAAGTATTGATGGTACACTTTCCCTTATAAATCTCGTAGTACTTTGTCCTCCACCAGACTTTAGCATTGTCTATAAGGAACATAGTAACTCAGTTTAACTGGGTTTCCTTAGAAGTTATACCAGTTGCTTGGAAATATTGATCCATATCAAACACAAAATTCTCAAGCCTTTATGCATCTCTCTCCCTCGCATACAACCTTGATTCGAGGATTTTCACCTTTTCCCTTCATTTAGAGGTACAACCCTCTTGCGAATTGTTCCTAATGGCCATAATCAATAACTTCATTGAGGCTACTATATCACTCATCTTAGCATGAAGAGTTGCTACAATATCCTTCACCTTATTGTTAAGGTCTTTTATAGCATCCTCCAAATCTTTTTAAGTATTCTCAATAGCAATAGGTTGCTCACCGACTTGCAGAGCATGATTAGTTCCCATACTTTCGACTCTCATGCTAGCTTTGAGATTCGAGACTTAGTGTTTGAGAGATTTCTAATTTTCGACCCTTTGAAAGAGTTTAGGGATCTTCACTTTCCAAATTTCTTATGGATTTGGCAACTTCTTCGAAATTCTTGAATGCAACATCAACATCATTTGCATTAAAGCATTCATCTAATGTCATTTTCTTTGACATAATAATGTATTGAAAGGTTACAGTTAGAAAACAAAGAAGTTTGGTCTCAACCATGCTTTAATACCAAAATGTCACATTCCGGCAGCTTGATTCTCAGAACGTGTGACATTTAGTCTCTTTGCTTAGCATTTAATCACATAGTACCTAAGAATAAGATAGCCAACTAGTCATACATCATCTTAATTTTGAAATTAATGGGCAACACCTACAATTTATACCACATCAAGGTAACCATAAGCAACAAATCACATAGCACATAAGTAATGAATTCACATATAAAGGTAACCAAGTTATTTATATTGGCAAACATGATGTGTACATGCAATTCGAACAAATACTAATAAATGAGGGCCAAAAGTGGATAAATTTTGCAGAACAATATTTTAATTGAAAATAGGTTATTTCTTTCATTCATACGAAAGACTCGTTACAGACCCCTGAGTGTGTACGAGAGGCACTAGGCCATACCTTTGATCCCTTAGACTAGTGTCTTGATGCCCACTTCGAGTCACCAAACATTTCTCTCTAAAGAGTATTTTACACCAAAGTCCTAATGGCAAAAGTAAACAAACTTTTTTTGAGTTGACATACTTTTCTTCTAACTTGGAAGGATTCTAATTCGCCACAAGATACCATTGCAAAGATAAAGATCTAAGGATCAAAACCATGTGCTTATCTACTTGCACTAAACAAGTTACTTTGTCAAAATTACATAAATGCCCTTAAAATGGGAAAAAAATAGGATGAATAATCTATGTGTACATTTTTTGTCAAATTTGTGCCACATGATTTTCTCTTCATGCTTGATCTTTGTGCCAAGTTTCATCCAAATCTAAGCACATTTGCTTGTTGAATTTGATCACAAGTCCTGAATCTTAACATAATGGTAGGTAAAGGATAATTATCCTTAGGACAACTTTTGTTGAGGTTTATGAATTCAATACACATTTAGACATTCTCCACTTTTTATTTATTTTTTTTACCATGACAAAGTTTGCCAATCATTCCAAGTATTTTATTTCTCAGATGTATCGGCCTTGAATAGTTTCTTCACTTCTTCTATGAATGCCTAACTTTGTTCTTCTCCCATTGCCCATCAAATTGTGGATAAAGCACTTTAAAATTCATGAAATTAAGGGCAATTTACTAAATTCTCACCATATTGTGTACAACATGAAATAATTACTCAAAATTAAGGTTTCCTAGAGCTAAGTTCAATTAATATTAATAATAACAAAAATTAAAGTGATCATCAGCTAAAATTGCACAAAAAAAAAAAACCAAAGCACTTAAAACCAAAATCATATAATATCATAGAATTGGAATAAAAATTACACAACACAAACCAAAAAGAACTCATTAGCACTCCATACTTGGATATTGATTGATTATGCAACATACATTAAATTAGCCAAATAAGATCTGGTTCAAACCATCACAAATTTTTTGATAGACCTAACCGTCATTACAAAAAACATGGTTTAAACAACAAATAAATTAGAATTCTAAAATTTCTTGCCAATGGTCAAAGATTAGCTGCAATGCTATAACCTTGTGAAGATGGAATAAGGTTAAGAGGAAGTGATAGTGCCAAAACATTACAAATGGGGAGTAACAATTAACTTTTGTAAAGTATCAATCAATTGTTAGTCTAAACATAAAAAAATTTGGGTCTAAAGAAAATAACAATCAACTATTGAAGAGCAACAATTGGCTATTGCCTAAATTATGGTTCCTTGGACTTTTTCTTCAAAAATAAGAGAAAACCTTAAACATCCTGTAGTTTTGTTCTATTTTCTTTTTCATAGGAACAAATTTTGAAAACACGTTTCTTCCTTAAATTTGGGTGTTTGAAGGGTTCTAAGGAAAGAATTTCATTCCATCTTGGCTTTTAAATAATTATGGTGATAAATATAGGATTTTATGATGTTTTGGTGCTAAAATTGATCACTTTTCCCTTGCTTTATTCTCTATAAAAATCCAATGGAATTGGATATCTATGCTGGTGAAGATAATTTACCAAGCATGTGATGTTTGGTCTTATGGTGTAACTTCATATAGGTTTTTAAAATGTTTTTGCAAAATTTATAAAAGGTTTCTTCCTTTTTTTTTTCCTTTAGTTTTTTGTTATGTTTTCCCATCTTGTTTTTTTATATCAAATTAGAAGAACTTGATTAGGAGGTTTTAGGTTTGAAGTTGTTAGCCTAGCTAGCTAGATTATCTTTTGTTTTGATGATAAAAATAATTTTAATCATATCATATTATAATTATGTATTGTAATGTTTGTTGCATGTTTGTAGGTATCAGAGTTCATTAAGATTCTACAAAAGATCTACATCAGATTTAGGATTTATTTTGATTTTTATAAGATCTTTTGTAAGTGAATTTTTCACAATTTAGCTCTAATTATTTTTCTTAAAATGTTTTTCAAAATGAAGTAAAAATATGATTATGACTTGAGATTATTTTAAGAAGTTTTCAAATCACCATTTCATTTGTTCTTTATTTTATAAAATCATTTTTCACTCTATGAATCGATTCATGAATTAATTTAGACAAGAACAGTGCTTGAAAACTGGACTTACCGAAGGTTTAGAAAAACCTGTGAATCGATTCACAAATTAACTCTGAATCGATTCATGAATTAATTCAATCAAATTAGTCAAGTTGTAACCTGTCTAAAATCACTTACTGTTGTTGTGTGCTGAGTTTTGTTTTATCACTCAATATTACGCAAGTGTACGTAGTTAAATGAATAGTATAGAGTGAGTGAGTATCGTCTCCATAGGGATTGAATTTCTTGAAACTTTAATGTAAAAATTCAACAGAGTAAATAATGATTTCTTGAGCTAATTAAATGATTAACAGAGTAAAATGACAAAGCTGAACTATACTACTGAATAATGCAAGAAAAGAGGTACTAAATTCCCTAGAAAAGTGAATTAATATGTGAATTAGATAGTTGAGATTGATGAATCCCTTTAACATGCAATTTCTGCCCAGCTGTTATAGTAACAATGTAGTAAATTTCCCAATAAACTAGATTTCATTACAACACATATGAATTTCCTAATTCCAACATGTTTAGAGCTCTTAAATTAGATTATACATATTCCTATTGTAATCCAAATTTTAGAGCATAATTTTCAGCACCAAATCCTTTAGGTTTTGCAAGGTAAACAATATATTCCTATATCATCTACAAATCAATAGCA
>JANHAO010024525.1:0-11601 GCA_026873985.1 Saraca asoca
TTTAAAACCTGAGCAGCAACGTTTCGGCTGTGTGAAGAAATGGAATAAAGCTTTAATGATAAAAAGGAAGAAGGAAACAAAAAAATAAAAAAAATATATATTGACAATGCTGGTATTCTTGTATGTGACCACAGAGAGCGTAGACCCAAGAGCTAAGACAATGCAAGGTTTCAACTGTGCTGTGTGATCCTGCTTTTTGGCTTTTTGCGCTGCAAATAAGGATGGAATGCTTGATATTATAAGTAAATTTAAAGCACAGCTTAAAACAGTGTGTTTTTAAAATAGATTATTAAAGCTCTATGTCTGTTCTCATTTTGGCGCAAAACGGTGCATTTGGGAGTAGCAGCATGGAAACAGTGCGGAACGGTGCGCTTGGGAGGGCAGCAGCATGGAAACGGTGCATTTTAACGCGCAGCACAGCGTGCTGCACGAAGGGAGCAACAGAGAATCTTGATCCGGGTGGTGGCCCAATTGTTACGGGCTTTCTTTGTAAAACAAATTTTATATGAATATCTCCTAAGGAAACCATTTTGATCTAACTAATAAAATGCTTGTTATGGATGACTCTGTATTTCATCAAGAAAATAATAAAATGCTAGTTTGGTTGGCATAAAGTTTTATAGGAAGTACAACTTTTTAAGAAGTAGAGAATAGTTGTATTATTTGATTGGCCATTAACTTAAAAAAAAATGAAGGAAATGGGACTTGTCAAGAAGTTCTTTCCATAAAGCATAGAAAGTTGTCTATCCACCCTCCCATGGGAAAGAAAAACTTCTTGTGTTTTTAATAAAATAACCATACAAAATTATTCTCGTACAAATTAAATAATAATAAAAGTATCATTTTATTTTATAATCATTTTTTAATAATAAACTATTTAATAAGAAAAGTATATTTTAGTCATTTTAATAATAATTTTTTAAAAGTTCATACTAAAATGAAACAGAATGCATGAACTTACTTTTTAGAAAGTATTAATTCCTTATTAACAACTAAATGAACTTACTTTTTAGAAAGTACTAATTCCTTATTAACAACTAAATGACTTTCAATATTTTCCAAAAAGTTCATAAGAAAATTTACTTTATAGAAAGTTTAACTTCTTATAAAAATTTACTTCTTGTGTAAACCAAATAGTACTAAATGTTAATATTAAAGTTACACATCTAGTTTCAATGGTGAACATTGGATTAACTAACACAAATAAAGTTAAATGAAATTTCTATCTATCTTTTTTTTGTAAACATGAATGTTCAACTAATCCAAAGTTGATTTTAAATATAAATAAATAAATGGTTATGCTAAGATTAAAATTAGGCATCTAGTATTCACAGGAGAAAAGTTAAATTTCTATTATCATTGATAATTACTAGATTAAGAATACAAAATAAAGTTGAATTAATTAAGTTTCTATTTATCTTTTTCAAAAACAAGAATGATTAATCAATTCAAATTTAAACTTAAATATAACTGAATAAACGATTATTTCTAAGTCAACTTAATATGATGTTGATTTAATGAGTTTAAATTTAACCTTAAATATAAATGAATAATGATTATTTATGAGTTCATCCCATAGGAATTTTGTTTTGACTTAGCTCATTTATTAACAAAAACTTAAATGGATAGACGTTGATGCATTGAAAGTATGAATAGTTAAATAAATGAGTTACAATTTTCAACGCTATCGTTTTCTCCATTCTTGGGTGTCTCCAAGTTCACCTTCCTTTCATTTTCAGAGGTTCAATAATTACCAATACATGACAAAATTCCTCACATGATAGTGATCCCCACCTGCTTCATTCACCATCCATCATATTAGAATTTGAAAATTGCAAGTTAAGTGTGCAATTCACCTATCAACTAATTTTTCAACCGCTCTTTAGGAGAGGCACATATTTCGTATTTCTCCCATTGGACCCAAAAAGGAAAAAAGAACAAAAAAGAGCATGTTGTTAACGCATAACTTTTTTTGACTCGCATAAAATTAGAGAAAATGGAAAATTTTTCTCGATAATTTTGGAGTCATTAAATTTTATTTCCATCGATTATGGAAACTTGAAATTAAGTTTTAAATTATGTAAAATATTGAAATTAATATATATCTTCCATTCAATTAACTACTATTTAATTGTTAATTTTTTCATAAAATTTTTAAATAAAAATTATAATATTAATGTATATTATATAATTTATCATGTCATTTTTCACACATAATTTAAAATTATTTGTATTTCTTAAAATTTTATTCATCTAATTTCATTTCTATTAATTATATAACATAAATTTATGTAAAAAATTATGTTAGAAATTAATATCTAATGATATTATGATACTTATTTAAAAAATTAATAAAATTTATTAATTAAATAAAATAATTAATTAAAAAGATGATTAATGTTAATTTTAAGATTTTGATTAATTTAAAACTTCAATTTTAAATTTATAAAATTGGTATGAGACAAAGAAAAGTATTTTTTCATTTTTAAAAAAAATTAGAATTGAATTATTTACACACACGACCGTTATATTGTATTAATTGCATTTACAGTTAGTATCACTCTTAAATGTTTTCATTTTACACACACTTCTTCTTTTTCAAGTTTCCATGATAACTTGCAATATTTGAAAAATATGCTTTTTTTTGTAATAATTTTTCTTCAAATGTTATAATTTTATATAGAGTTTTTATATAAAAAAAAATACACAAACAATTGTATCGTCTAATTACATAAAGTTGCAACAAGAAGTTTTTAAAAATTTGAAAATTAAAAAAAAAAAGTTTTTATAAAAGTTCACCATACACATATGCTCATAATCATTATGTAAGTGTGAAAGCAAAACCCAAATCTTAAATTAGACAGAAAATTAACAAACTGAGAATGGGAACATGTAAACCACCTTACTTAAAATACTAGTGCTTTAACAACTCTGATATCTTCTATTTGTCTGTACTTGAATTAGCTATTCTCTATACTCCTCAAGGAGGCAATTCAGCTTTGTGATGGCAAAATGCATTATTCTATTAATTAATATAATAAAACTTGACATCTTTAAGCAAACACCAAGTTTCCCATATTAAAGAAGATATAAAGAATTTAAAAAGGCTATTAACTTAATCCCACCTGCTACTCTACCAACCATGTGACCAACCACAGAAGATGGTACCCCGTTAGCTTTCTTGTCAAAATCATTCCTTCCAACCATCTTTGCTTTATCCGCACATAATACTAATCATTTTCTTTTAAAAGGTCACAAACTCATTATTATTATTATTATTATTATTATTATTATTATTATATGAAATTTTTTTATTAAATTAAAGAATGATAAATATAAATTTTTTTAAATTTTATTATACATAAAAAAATTATAAATTCCATGTTAATATATTCTTAACGTGACATGAAAATAAAAAAAAAATCCAGAAAATAACGTGTGGATGAAATTTCTTGTGTCATCTTCGCTTTTAAGTCGCTCCTTTTCATTTGGTTATTGTGCATTGTCATCCAATTGGGCACCTCGTTGAGGTATAGATGTAATTTTAACACAACTATAATTTTCAAACTTACGTTAAAATAAAATATTTTTTATTGATCATAAATTCACAAAAACAGAAAGTCAGAAATTTAATTAAGTAGGAAATAATTTAAATAGATTTGAATTGATTCCATGATTTTATTATTAATCTATTCATTCTTTTATTTAATTATAATTTAGAAAAAATGTAAAATATTCTTTTTTAATGTTAAAGTGGTTGAATTTTATTTTTGTTAATTTTAAAAATTAAACATTTAAATTTTAAAAAATTTTAAATTAATATTTATTATCTATTTAATCAGTCATTTTATTGGATTACGTGATTTTTTTTTAAACAAAAATCTAGTTTATCAAATCATTCCCTTTCTATGTATATATATATATATATATATAGAGAGAGAGAGAGAGAGAGAGCGCCAATTAGTTGTCACTTTATTCTCAAGCAAATTAGAATATCTGAGCATGCTTTCTCTGTGGCACATAATAAATTCCAAAATCTCTGTTCAAATGAGACTAGTATATCTCCAGTCCAGTCTACCTTTTTAAGATCTGAGCACACCCTTTCTGTGTATCAACAAAATGAGGTCCAAGACTCAATTCAGTAGCATCCTGAAGGTAGTACTCCCTCTCTTCCTTTTATTCAGCTTTCTCTTCATCTTAATACTCAGATCAACTTCATCCTCATTTTCCCAGAAACTCACCTCTCAAATCCAAATATCAAACTCAACAATTTCCCCACAAGAACCACCAAAACCATGCCCATCACTTCCCTTCACACCAACATGCACCAAAACCCCACCATCTCTGGCCAATGCCATTATCCACTATGCCACCACCAACGTCACCCCTCAACAAACCTTCAAAGAAATCTCAGTCTCAGCAAGAATTCTTGAGAAAAAATCACCATGCAATTTCCTAGTGTTTGGCCTTGGCCGTGACAGCCTCATGTGGACATCACTGAACCATGGTGGAAGAACAGTATTTCTTGAGGAAGACAGATCATGGATTGAACAAATCCAGCAGAAATTACCTTCTTTGGAATCATACCATGTAATTTATGATACCAAGGTTCACCAAGCAGATGAGTTGATGAAGATTGGAATGGAAGAGGATTGCAAATTAGTGACAGATCCAAGATTCTCAAAGTGTCAATTAGCACTGAAAGGGTTTCCAAGTGAAGTTTATGACATAGAATGGGATCTGATTATGGTGGATGCTCCAACTGGGTATTTTGAAGGAGCACCAGGAAGAATGACTGCAATTTACACTGCTGGGTTAATGGCAAGGAACAGAGAAGAAGGTGAAACAGATGTGTTTGTGCATGACGTGGATAGAAAAGTGGAGGATAAGTTCTCAAAAGCTTTTCTTTGTGAAGGGTATCTGACAGAACAAGAAGGGAGGATAAGGCACTTTACCATTCCAAGCCACAGGACTCGTTTGGGTAGACCATTTTGCCCGTAGACCTCCTTTCAACATTTTCACCCTACTGGGATATTATTAATCAGGATACTGGGTTACCAGTTTTTTTTTTTTTTCCTTTTTTGCTTTGTTTTTGTTTTTCTCGGATTCTCTATCTCACCATTAATTCTTGGAATTGGTTTTCATTTTGTATTATATTAGAATATTGAATATAGAAAATAATTTTAATTAATACTAATACATAGAAGTGTAGAACTTTGTTTGGCTAGAAAAGACTAATTTTTGTACAATAAAAAATGAGAATGCTATATAAATGAATTTTAATTTGTTCACCCAATTTTTAGTGCCAATAAATAAATTTTTAACTCTGATAACTACCACTTTCCTTGAAGTGCCGCCGGCACCCATGGATGTAGCTCCATAATCATCACCTTTGTGTCCTGCCGAGCTTACCGACAGCGTCTTTGGTACCAGACCCGTGAAAACAAGTCGACCTGTTACGCTCCTGAGTGTACGAAGACTGGGTTAGAGTTTTCATTTTTCCAACCCGTTCAAAAGGTTATAACTTTTGCGTTTACATGAAAAGAAAAAAAAAATCGTATTACGATGTGAAACGTATTAAAAAAATTCAAAAAAATTCCTATTATGATTTGATATATATTTTAAAAAATTTATATGGATTGTATTCTTATAAATTTTATGGAAGGATTATATTATTTATTAAAATTATAATTTTTATATAAAAATTTTTAATTTTTTTATACAATTTTAAATAATAATATTATAATTTTTATGTACTTCTTACAAATAAAATTTAGATTAAAATCCACAAAATCTTCAAATATTTAAGTTATATATATATATATATATATAATATCCTCACTTTTAAAAGGGTGTTCCTGCTTTTGTATAGTTTGATTACCTCCATGAATTTTAATTAGGTGCACTTTCATATATTTTGATCTATAAATTAATAAAATATTCGTTATAATTATTGTATAATTAAAAAAAATTCATTTTCTTTCAGAAACTAAAAAATAATTAAATATTTTTAATTTTAATATAATTAGAAGTTTTATATCAAAAAGTTAGGATACACACAAAATAAAATAGAAGAAATGTAGTGTTCCCTCCTCAAAAAATTAAATTTTTTTATATTTTTTCTTTTCAAAGCTTAGGGTTCTTTGTAAAAAATTGGCCTAGTCGATTTATGAATCCACTTCTGTGCCTAACTTCAGAAAAGTGCAATTCAACTTACATGCATAGTTTAAAAATTATAAATGCTCATAATGTGATGCTTTTAAGCAAAATACAAAGAGCTATGATTCAAGTCAAGTGTTGAATTACGAGTCTAGAATTTACAAAATTTAATTTGTTATTTTGTAAAATATTGAATAAAAATATTTCTAAACAATTTTAAAACATTTGTTTCAAATCAAAGTTATATTTTTTAATTATAAACTTTTATTAAATCATTTAAGAATATGGAGAAATATTTTTAAAAAAAAATTTCTAAAAATTATGATACAAATTATTAAGGCCAATACTTTTTAAAATCAATTTAAACCTTGAAATAAATTCAAATAAATCCTAATTTTTACATCAAATTGATTCTAAATTTAATCTAGATCTTCACCAAGTAATACAGACCTTCCAATATAAGAACATTGAAATTGAGTGCATTTAGCATATCCAAAAAAATTTGTTATCATTATAACAAATTATAAAACTTTTGAAAAAAGGAATAAAATCAACAATTTTTATATCTATTTTAAGTTGTTAAACCCTTGTTACTAATAACCATAATAATTTAAGAAATTAACTAACTAAAGCTAATATACTAACTAAATCAATAACGTAAATATGTTTTATAAGGGAATACATTACACTAAAAAATTGTGTAAAAATTTACATGTTTATCATCTTACTAACTCATATATTTCTATACTAATTAATGTGACCATATTTAAAAGTTTCTACAACCATTTAAAAAAAATAGAAATTAATTCACTGCCAATAACTGCGTCTTATAATTGAATATATTATATTAAAAATTTGTATAAAAAATTTACATGTTTCTCAACCTAACTAATTTTGATATTTTTTTTTACTGACTAATATGACCATATTAAAAATTTTGTCCTAACATCATGCAAAATAATTAAAAAAAAATCTGGTATACAAAGCAAAAGAGTTTCTTGGCTGCCAACAAGAAACAAATGAAAAAACTAATCACCACCCAATAAGTGTGTTTTCTAATTGAATATATTACAACCAATGTCAGAATAAAAATCCATAAAAAACGTTATATAAGCTAACATTTTGGTATCCCAAAATTGATGAACCTTTTTAGCCTTCTGGCAAAAAGTTTCACAGGAAAAGGCTTAAGAAATACTATTATACTCTTGCAGTGGAAGGCAACATGCTTCTTTGAAAGTGTTTTCAGGTGTTTTTGTTTTATTATTTTTTAAAAATATTTTTTAAAAATTATTTTTTTAGAATTAAAAAATAAAAAATTTGTTTAGATATAAATTTTAAAAATAGATATTTTCTTTATTTTTGAAGATGAAAAAAATATATTTAATATTATTTATAATTTTATCATTAATAAAATTAAATATTCTTCTTATTTTTTAAAAAAATCTGAAAACAGCTATATACAAAAACAAGGGAAAATATTATTTTACTGTTTCCTAAAAACTATTTTTATTTACACTTTTAGAAAATAGCTTTTGAAAAACAGTTTTTGAAAATAAACTACCAAACAAATTTTTTTATTTTTACAGAACAAAAAAATAAAAAAATTATTTTTAAAAATAAAAAAACAGCCTGCGAAACAGGACTATGTTTTACTTTAGGATTATAATATTTTTTTTTCTTTTGATTTATCTGTAAATAATTTTTTTTATAATAATTAATACTACCTTTTTAACTAAATTTGAATATAATTTTAGTCCTTTTAAAATATAAATTATTTAATTTTAATTTTTTAAATATTTAATTAAAATAAGTTAGTTCTTATAATTCATCTTCTTATCATTGATTAACAGAGATGCTAACCTGGAAATAATAATTTACACCAGACTTTTTTTTTAGATACTATTTGATTCCAACTTGGTAGTGCACTTCAATTATATGGACAAATGCAAGTATCTTGAAAACACGGATCTTTACTAAACTCAACCATTAGCATCCACTTTGTTTCCGCTCCGCCATTTGCAAACGGTTAATATCTCAAAGAGAAGATAAATTGTTTGAATCCTTACTTTGAGAGTCACAACCACAATTCAATTTCAATAGAGAATCGTTTTCAAGCGACAACTGCTATCTCACTATTAAACTACGATCAAATTCATCGTCAATTTCTTCAGCTTCCAATTCTCTCATGGAGGATTTAGATCTTTTCTGTGATTTTTCAAAATTGGGGAAAGCATCAGGTCTGCGAAGCAAAATCGTGTGTTAGTCGTAAGCCATGGTAGCTTCTTCGGCCGTGTCCAACTTGTTGTGCCAGATTCTGGCTTTCCCATATGGATCTATGATCTCAGCCATCCATCTCCCCTTGTTCGTTGACAAACACTGCAAAACTTCTTTCCTTCCTTTTGTTGGATTTCTACTGTTAAAGCTCTTGTTTTGCTTGCTCTTCTCCTTCACAAATGCATTCAAGCCCAGAACGGTTTCTCTTTCTTCCATGAAACTGAAACAGTCTTCTATTCTAATCTCGTTCACAATCAGAATAATTTACGAATTAGGAATTATTTTAGGTTTTCAATTTGTTTTTTATTTGAATATATAAATTAAAATAAAAAATCATGTAAAAATTATTATTTTCTGGCCAATATCTCCATTAATTAATGGACAATGGACAAAAAATAACAATAAGAATTAACTTATTTCAATTAAATATTTATAAAAATCAAAATAAATTATTTAAAATCAAGGAATCAAAATTAAACAATTTATATTTTAAGAGATCAAAATTACATTCAAGTGTTTTAGCTATTAACGTACGCAATGTTATCACTACAAGAAGTTTGAACAAAATTGACCCTACATTTTGTATTTGCCTTTAAAATAGTATGAAAGGTGACAGAGTTCAAATCCCACGCCATGCCCTCCCCTCCCAAAGAAAAAAAACAGGGAAAATTGTAACATTGCCTTTTTTTTTTTATGTTTTGATTTTTTTTTTCCAAAGAAAGGGTTGGTTAGATTGGTGTTTTTCGGAGGGAAAAAAGTCGAAGGCAAATATGCTAAAATATTAAAACATTAAAAATATATTTCCAGAAAAGGTATATGAAAATTAAAAATTATTTATATATAAATTTAATTCTAATGTGTTGAAAATATAAATATATTTTACAATATCACTTATCTTTATGTTTATATGACATTAAAAATTTATTTGAATAATATATCTTAATTATTTTTTTAATTTTTCATGACATGACACATTCTTGTTCATTGTGACCTCTTTAATGCATCGAGGAAGAGATCATAAAATAAGTAAGTATTATCATGTTTTAATAGATATATGAATCTTACATAAGATAATATAATATAATTCAGATGATTTATTTTATATGTTCAATTTAAAATAAATTAACTATTTTCCTTTACACCTATTACAATAAAATACAATTAAAATAAAATTCATAATTGACATTTGGTTCTCCAACTACATGATTGTATCACTTAACCTCTTACAATTATAACATTAATGTTGTAAAGTGAAGCATATTTTCACAATAATTTATTCAAGTATCTCAACTTTTTTTTGCAATATAATCAAATTAACTATTTTTTGTTAGACTTCTTATTTTTCTCATTTTTTCTTTTATTTCTCTTATGATTTTTCATTTTTTTCTATTATTTCTCTTATGATTTCATCGTATTGTAGTCATTGAAGAAAAAAATATTAAAAAATATTAAATACCCCTTTTAACTTTGGAATTATTAGATTTTAATCCTATTAACTTTAAAAATTTGAAAATTAAAATATTAAATTATATAAAATTTAAAATTAGTATTTATTATTTAATTAATTAATTATTTTATTAAATTATGTATTTTTTTTTAAACTTTTATAAGCAAGACTCATAATGTTACAATAATATATTATTCTATCATATCTTTTTTTATACATAATTTTTTTATTTTTTTTAAATATTTAATTAAAATTTTATATACTAATTTAATTCCTATTAATTACATCAGCCCAACGTCACAGCTATTTCACTGGGTATTGGATCTCGTTGGAACTTTCTCTCTCATCAATGTTGTTTCGCGCTTGGTACTGTCTTGGTTTCTCTATCTAATCATTAATTCTTGGAGACGGTTTTCATTTATTATATTAGGATATTGAATACAGAGCATAATTTTAATACTAATAAAAAGAAGTGCAGAACTTTTTTGACTCCGTCGGCTAGGCAGGATTAATTTTTGACTTTTTTTGTAAAATAAAAGATGAGGGTGATATATAAATGAATTTTTAATTTGACCTACCAGTTTTTACTTGTAATAAATAAATTTTTAATTATATGATAATTACAATTTTCTTTCAAGTGGCCCCTGGCACCCTTGGATGTAGGTCCACAACCAAAACCTTTATGTCAGGTCGAGCTTACTGACAGCGTCTCCGGTACTAGGCCAGTCAAATCTGATGTTGGCCGTATGTTTTGCCCATCACCAGTCATCCTGCTAGGTTCCTGAGTCTACGAAAATTTGGTCAGAGTTTTCTTTTGCCATCCCTTTAAAAGGTTAAAACTTTTGTGCTTGCAATGATGTGAAATATATATATATGAAAAAATTTAAAAATTTTATATTATGATGGATATATATTTTAAAAAATTTATATTGATCATATTCTTGTAAAAAAGTTTATATTTTTATTAAAAATTATAATTTTTATAAAAATTATAATTTTTATATATTTTTAAATAAAATTTATAATCATTTATAATTTTTTATTTTGTTTACTTTCAATTTATACAAATTTTGAATACGCGTTAAAAGTATAACCTACTGAAGAAGCGGGCTTTTTGATCAAAACAAATTATTCGGACGGTGTGGTTTTGAAATAATTTATATAGGTATATTTTTTGGATAATATTATTACTAATAATGTCTTCTATTTTTTTTTTTAAATTCTTTTATGTCTTCCAACTTTATCCAATTTTTTTAATAAAAAATTGAAGACGTTGACAGATCCAAGTCTTCAACCTTTTTTTATTTTTTTTTTATTTTTTAAAATAAGAAATAGAAAAAAATAAAAAAAATAAAAAATTTTTTTATATAAAATTATAAAATAAAAAATAATATAAAATAATTATATAATATATTATAATTAATTATATATTAATTAAAATTTTAACAAAAAAATAAATTTTTAAATTTTATTTAATATATTATAATTTAAATATATAAAATAATATAAATATAAAATTTAAAAATTATTTTTTCTAGAAGAAGTAAAAGAAAATTAATTAAATATTAAATAAAATTTTAAAAAATTAATATAAAATAATTATATAATATGTTATAATTAATTACATATTGATTAAAATTTTAATAAAAATAAAAATAAAAATTTTATTTAATATGTTATAATTTAAATATATAAAATAATTTAAATATAAAATTTAAAAA
>JANHAO010024526.1:0-11603 GCA_026873985.1 Saraca asoca
GAACTAAGGATTTGTTCTTGGTATATGGAGGAGATGAGGAGTTGGTAGTAAAGGGTTACACTGATGCTAGTTTCCAATCAGATAAGGATGACTCCAGATCGTAATCAAGTTTTGTTTTCTGCCTAAATAGTGATTCTATAAGCTGGAAAAGTTCAAAGCAAGAAACAGTAGCAAATTCTACCACAAAGGCTGAGTATATTGCTACCTGAAATGCATCAAAGGAGGCCATCTGGATCAAAAAGTTCATTACAGAACTTGGCATAGTTCTCAGCATATCAAACCTAGTGGACCTTTATTGTGATAACAATGGGGCCATTACACAAGCCAAGGAACCCAGATCTCACCAACGATCCAAACATATACTTTGGTGCCTCTATCTTATTCGTGAAATCATCGAAAAGGGAGATGTGAAGATATGCAAAGTTCCAACCGATGACAATGTCACCGACCCACTAACAAAGCCTCTGGTGTAGCAAAAGCAAGATAGTCACACTAGGTCACTTGGTATTAGATACATGAGTGATTGGCTTTAGTGTAAGTGGGAGATTAAAAGATCCCTCACTAATTTAAGTTGCCTATTAAGAACATGGTCCAACACCATGTATCAAAATAATGGTAATAGAGATCAATTTCAAGATAACTTGTTAGCCTCCATCAAGGTTATGATAAATCTTTCATGTTATCATTACTTGAATATGTATGATGTTTTTGTTTGATGGTTTCAACTTAGTAAATGTTGACAGTGGATTTTGGTTTTGCCAAAATCCAACCAATAGAAGAGGTTCTTTTAGGACTCAAGCTATAATCTGGTTCCAATCATAGTAGATAAATGCAAAAAGGCAAGAAGAAAAGGAAGAACAAAAAGAAAACACAAGGCCTTTTAACGTGGTTCAGCCAAATCTGTACAGTACTAGACCCTATATCAACGGTAGTGTATTGATATAGAAGAATTTCTAACAAGTTTTAGTATGGTTTTGTAGCCTCTTCGCCTATTTACAGAGTGCTCCTTCCTCTTATTTATAGAGGGGAGGAGGCTACTATAGTAAATTTACAAGTTGTGAATATGTTACACCATGTAGTGTATGTACAAGACAAAACATATGTTATATGAAGAATTCAGAGCGACCTTAATAGGCTATCAACTAGCCCGACCACGATAAGGAGTCCACCTCCTAGGTCACTCAGAGCACTGGAATACCGACTCGCATCGCTACCGACCCCATCTACCCAAGCTCGCCCCTAGCTAGGCCAAGCTTAACCTCGCTACTCTGAAGATAGTAGCTCCTCCTCCAGACTAAAGGACCTGGTTTGCAAAGCATGACTAGCGACCTGAGAAGTTCACTAAATAGAAGACTAACACATGTATTACCCAGTAGACACGTGGGCCCACTTGTAGGAGATAATTTGCAGTAGCTAAATTATATGATTTAGTCTGTTCGTCCAGTCTTATGCATTAAATGCCTGATGTAATAGATTCGCTGCATGTAAAATTACAATTGTAACCTCCTCTCCTCTATAAATACAGGAAGGAGATGAATGTTAAAGGGAGAATGCTTATATGCTAGAGCTCTACAAAAAAAATTCTCAGATCAATACATCACTGTAGACGTAGGGTCCGGTGCCACCCAGATTTGGCCGAACCATATTAAAAGTTGTGTGTTTCCTGCTACTCTTCCCTTCTTCTCTACTTACTTTGCTTATGTACTGTCTTCGAACCAGCTAATAGTTTGAGATCCCAAAAGAATCTTTCATTGGTTAGAGTTTGGATCAGAAACAGATTCCATCATCAACATTTTGGAACCATCTATGGGGATCTCACCTGTTCTGGCTTGTTTCTTGCTGCAATGGCCATGGGAAGAGCCACTAGAGCTTCAAATGCACTACTCAACCCTCCAGAAGGGCATATCTCAATAACGGACTCCTCCACTACTCCCGTCATTAGTGCCACTACTAGCTTCCCCCCAGCCAGTTTTGTTCAACCAACTGCCGCTACCAACAGCACTGATGGAGTGCAGATTTGGCTCCAACATCAGGAAAAACTAGAAAACATAATGGGAGAATTGACCAAAGCTATTACGATGTTAGCACAGGGTGTGCAGAGATAGGCCAAAGTCGTAATGCCCATGAACACTCTCCAACAGCAGCAAATTGGATGCTCAGGCAGTCCTAATCGAGAGAATTCTCCAGCTCGTTGCTCGCAAGGGCAAATTAGAAGTCACAACTCTCACAACCATGAGGAACAAAGACTTCAACAATCTCCCAGCCAGTAATCCATGGCATGTGACTCGTTGGTTGGAAAGCTATTTCAGAAAATAACCCAACTGGAGGAACGTCTTCAAGCTCCTAGTGGTCGAGCTCACTATAAAGAACGGTCACTGCTCTCTGAGGAGATTGAGACTCGAACTTTCCCTCTCAAGCTTAAGGTCACCGCGATTCCATTATATAATAGGGACTTTGACCCGTATGATCATCTGGACGCGTTCAATGTTCAGATGGACTTACAAATGATTGATCCCCTAATCAAATGCTGAGTGTTCCTAGCCAAACTGGGAGGCATACCTCGAGCTTGGTTCAGAAGCCTCCTAACTCACTCAATTTGCAGTTAGGAAGACTACCAACAGAAGTTTATCAGCTAGTATCAGGCACTGAAAAGATAACTTGTGCCCTATTGACATCTTGCCATGGTCTTTCAGTGCAAGCATGAGTCACTAAAGGACTATGTTGTTGGATTCAGACTTAAGGTAAATTAAGTGGAGAATCCATCTGAAGAAACCATGCTTGCAACAATCTCTATGAGACTCCACAAAGATGGGAAATTGAACAAGATTTTGTACAAGTCCCTGGTGAAGGATCTCATCGAGTTCTATGAGTGAGCTGCTAAACAGATCAAATAGGAAAAGACCTTTGGCTTGGGAAGGTCTAACAAGAAGGATGAGAAGGCTGGTTCCTCCCACAGCATGAATAGGGGTGATATGGACTAGGATGATCACTCTGTCAAACACACTGCAAAAAAGTCCAAAAGGCCTGGAGGTGAGCGACCTCAGCATTCAAACCACCATGAATAGTATAGCATCCTGTCAGACTCCCAAGATAGGATTTACGTAGTAGAAAAGGACAAAGAAGACTTTGGAAGGCCTAGACCCTTGAAGACCCCATTTAGGCAAGGGAATAGAGACAAATTCTATGCCTATCACAATGAGGCTAGCCATGGCACCTTAAATTATTAGGCCCTCACGGTTGCAATTGAGAACCTGATCAGAAGGGGTCATCTAAGGGAGTACATAGTGCAACCTATGGGGAGGTAGTCCCATCCTCCTCAGTGTAGCCATAGCCAAGAGCTAGGGGGCTCAGTCTGAATCATTCATTAACAATGTATCTAAAATTCAAGTGTAAATGTCAATGCCTCCTTTTGCTTTGTTTGAAGTTGTTTGCCGATTGACCTGATGTTATTGTCTCCATCTCTTCATTTTGCCCTCTGCTATCAAGTGTTTGCACCTTTCACAGCTTGCATATGGCCAACTCTTTCAAGTCTCTTGTGTAAACTTTGTGCCAACCATGACCTTTGGTCTAGTCAAAGCCCCCCAAAGCTCGCTCTGGAGATGAATTAACGAACACTTTGCCAGCATAGCTGAGTGCTCACTGAGGTGCGAAGGCACTAAAAAGCACTCACTATGCCAACATAACTCGTGCTCGCTGTGTTGAGGCACTAAAAAACACTCACTTAGTGTAGCTATGTGCTCATTGAGGTGCAAAGGCACTGAAAAACACTCACTTCGCTAGACACTCACTTCACCAGCGTAGCTGCATGCTCGCTGAGATGTAAAGGCACTAAAAAACACTCACTTCACCAGCGTAGCTGCATGCTCGCTTTGGTGCCGAGGCACTTAAAAACACTCACTTCGCTAGTGTAGCTGCTTGCTCACTAAGGTGCAAGACACTTTTAAACACTCAACACTAGCACAGTAGTGTGCTTGTTGAAGCATAAATGATTGATGACTTGATTATTTTCCTAAGGCAAAGAGATCGCTCTAGTTCACAGCTCGCATGCGATCAAATGTTCACAGCCCTCATGCAATTTTCTGATCATGAACAATCCTTTTTGTAGATTTGACGACGCTTATGTGCAAGATGTTTTGTTTATGATTATTATGTTTAGGAAGGTTTGGCTGATTGGCTATCTGAAAGTTTCATTACAAGCTACAAGGTTTGCACTATTACGGATACAGAAAACTAAAGATAGCACATTGAGATCGTAAAATAGGTTTTATTCATTAAAAAGCCTCAACGAGATAAAATTACATCAGGAAGAAAAAATACAAGTCAGAATGAGCTACAACTAGTCTCCTCTAGAAGGAAGATCGCTACACAAGAAGAAAGCTCCCACACATCAGAAGGCTAGCCATCGACGAGGCGCAACCTAGCTGATTAGAGCTTGCGAACCTGCTTGAGCCCCAAAACTTTTCTTCCAGAGCCTTCCTTGATAGCAAGCTCTTTCTCAGCTTGACCCTTGCCAATGGAGAGGGAAAGGGCATTACCACCCCTTATTTTCTCGGTTGAAGCTCTTTTTTGATTCTCAAAGAGAGTAACTCAAGAAATAGTAGGAGCCTGGCCGGTCGGGCACAAAAACCTCACGGAAAAATCAATAGGACATAATTTAAGATCCATATGAGATCCCTCCACATTGTCGAAGAAGCTAAATCTTTTGAGTTCCCTATGCAGTAGACCATGCACATCCCAGCGAAGAGCCAGAATACTGGAAGTAATGGAGGTTTGTCTAGCATCTTAATGCTCTGTTCAGTTTTGAAGTAGAAGGGATTTCTTCTCCGTTAAATAGAGCTAAGTTAGGCCTCACCGAAAGTTCCATATTAATTTTCTCAACCACCATCATTTATTACCTCAAAAAGGATTAAGACTGACTCACTAATGATTAACAAACACATGCCATAGGGAGCATGACCTAGAATAGATGAAACGATAGTCTCGATAAGGACTTTGATCGAGTGGCTATTGAAGAGTGTCAACTCTCAGCCTATGAAGCGAGCTGAGAGTTAGGGGGCCTATGTTATATGAAGAATTAAGAGTAACCCTAATAGGCTGGCAACCAGCCTGAGCAAGGTAAGGAGTCCACCTTGCAAGTTGCTCAGAGCCCTAGAATACAGACTCACATTGCTACTGACCCCATCTGCCCAATCTCACCCCCAACTAGGCCGAGCTTAACCTCGCTTCTTTGAAGATAGTGGCTCCTCCTCTAGACCAAAGGACCTGGTTTGCAAAGTGTGACCAGTGACTTGAGAAGTTCGTTGAATAGAAGACTAACACATGTATTGCCCAACAGACACGTGGGGCCCACTTGCAAGAGATAATCTGTAGTAGTCAAATTATAGGATTTAGTCTATCTGTCCAATCTTATGCATTAAATGCCTGATGTAATAGATTTATTGCATGTAAAATTACAATTGTAACCTCCTCTTCTCTATAATTGTAGGAAGGAGATAAACATTAAAGAGAGAATGCTTGTATGCTGGAACTCTGTAAAAATATACTCAGATCATTACATTACTGTGGATGTAGGGTCTGGCGCCACCTGGATTTGGCTGAATCACATTAAAAGTTATGTGTTTCCCACTGCTCTTCCCTTCTTCTCTACTTACTTTGCTTATTTACTATCTTCAAACTAGCTAACAGTTTGAGATCCTGAAAGTATCCATCGTTGGTTGGAGTTTGGATTAGAACCAGATTCGATCATCAACAACATATCTTTCAATTTGGCTACTACAGATTATTTCTATAGGTGGGACCTTTGTCTGCTCAGGTGTGACATATGCTTGTCTCTTGCCTAGTGAGCTTATTGTTAATGGCTGCACCTTGCGACTAGAAACCCTCGGCCTAGGGTCACTATTACTTTCTGAATACCAAGGTCAAGTTAGTTTGAGCTCGCACAAGATCAGCTACCAAGCATTTTGGGGCTAAGTTGTCCACGGTGCCTTAGCAAGCTATGAATCTGCTGCTACTTCGGGCCTTCTGCTAGCTCATATAGGAAATCCTAAATTTTACCTATAACATAAGCCCCACAACTCTTAGCTCACTTTGTGGGCTGGGAGTTGAGTCTTGTCAGAAACACTATAGTCAAAGCTTTTATTAATTACGCCATTTCATTTGCTCCAGGCCATTCCTTTCATCACGTGTGTCTCATAATTATGGACGCGTCTATCTCATTTTCTCCTAAGATAATTAATGAAGGTGGTTGGGAGTTCCCCCGAACCCCTCGGTGGGATCAAAGCTGATTCTATTTAAGATAGTCGAGGCCTTCTTTTCTTCTTCAGAGAAATTCAATGGGAACTTCATACGAGCCCCCTGCACCTCCGGTGTTCTATTCTTCTAGTGAGGCTTGTATGGTTTGCCACATAAGGAGCTTCGAAAACAATATTTCTTTAGTAATATGGAGAGATCTCATACGAATTTTAGATTATGACCTCACAGTTGTGAGGTTTCTCCTTTTCAACCGTTCCGGCAGGCTTCTCCAGACTTCTTGGTTTCAAGAGCAAAACTGAGGAGGAGCTTGCTACTAAGAAAAAGAGCTTGAAGAAGATAGTTAGGGACTTAAGTGAGCTCATAAGTTTCCAACCAATGGGGGCTTGTCTTTTAGTGGTTAACCCTTTGATTGATGGGAGCTTTTCCCTTGACAATCTTTCTTCCAGAAGATTCTAGCTATAGCTTCCTCTAGCTTGTAGTTTGACTCCTTCTGATGTAAATGTACCTTGTTGAGGCTTTTTAAGGAATAAAATTTCCTTCTTTTTTTTCTCAAGCATTTGGTTGTTTGTCCTACAATTTTCAAATCATAAATATTAATTATGCATATAAAAATAACTAAATAGCCAATGAGCAATGACTTTTAATAGAGAAATAATCTTGGGCTAAGTATATTGAATGTGAGTGATATATGAGTAGGCCGTATGGCACTAAGGCATCTGGTCACACAAGAGCTGCAAGATTTTGATCACATGAGAGCTGTAAAATTTTGATCGCATGAGAGCTGCAAAATTTTGATTACTTGAAATTTTGATCGCATAAGAGTTACAAAATTTTGATCGCATGCATATGGTGGCTGAGAAAATGGCTGATATGCATAGTAAAGTTGCTACGTGCATGCAGTGGCTAAGAAAGTGGCTCACATGCACTAGCTTTAAGTTACACAAATGTGGTGGTTAAGAAAGTTGCTTGCATGTGTGGTAATATCACAACGTACAGTGGCAAAGAAAGTGGCTCATACGTGCGGTAAGATCACTATGTGCATGCGGTGGCTAAGAAAGTGAATCGCATGCATGAGCTTTAGGTTGCATGCACACGGTAGCTAAGAAAGTGGCTCATATGTATAGTAAAGTTGCTATGTGCATGTGGTGGCTAAGAAAGTGGTTCGCATGCATGGGCTTTAAGTTACACACATGTGATGGTTAAGAAAGTTGCTCGCATGTATGGTAATGTTGCAATGTATGGTGGCTAAGAAAATGTCTCGTACATACAGTAAGATCGTTGCGTGCATGCGATGGCTAAGAAGTTGGCTCGCATGCACAGGCTTTAGGTTGCATGCACATTGTCTCTAAAAAAGTGCCTCGTATGCATGACTGATGATGGTCCACGTACAGTGGCTAAGAAAGTGGCTCATATGCACAGTAAGATTACTATAATCACAAGTTGGTATGAGAGAGAGGGCTTGTTTCCTTGGGAGCTTGGTACCGAACAGACATTTACTGGAGATTGAATAGGAACTGTAAGCACAAGGCTTGAATTGGTTTTACATATTTATATTACAAGATCAATAGATAGTCCTCACTATGGCTGATGGCTCTTGATCAAGATCTCAATGGGGCTGACGGGGCTAATGCCCTATGGGCTATACCACATAATCTTTTAGGCGACCTCTCTTGATGAGGTCTTCAATCGCATCTCAGAGTGCTCTACAAAATGAAGTGTTATGCCTCACCTTGTTGTGGTAAGCATAGAACTTGTTCATATTTCACTTAGCACCAGGAGTCCTCGTTGGGTTAGGTGTCTTGAAGTCTTCTTTACCCTTTTCCACAGTAAAAATCCTATCCAAGGTATCTGACAGGATGCTATAATGGTCATGGTAGCCTGGATGTAGAGGTCACTCATTCCTAGCTTTCTTGGTGGGCTAACTATAGGAACCATCATCCTGGCCCTTATTACTCCTCTTTTTGCTTTGGGTGGAAGGGCTCGCCTCATCCTTTTGCTTGGACTCTTTTGAACCAAAAGTCTCCTCCCACCTGATTAGCTTGGTAGCTCAGTCATAAAATTCACCCAGGTCCACGACTAGGGATTTATATATACTTTTATATGGCTTGCCATCCTTGCGGAGCCCTTCTGATATGGCCATCAAGATGACTTGATCAGATAGGTTCTCCATAGTATCAGTTTCATGTCTAAATCGAGCAATATAATCTTTTAGCAATTCATGCTGATACTGAAAGATTGTATCGTGATGGCAGGGGGCATGAGTTGCTTCCTCAATGCTCAGTACTGAATAAGGAATTTTTCCTAGCATTCCTCCTAACTACTGATGCTACAAGCTGGGAGATTCCTGAACCAAGCTCGAGGTGCATCTCCCAATGTTGTCGAGAAGACGTGGCATTTGACCAGGGAATTAGTTTTTTGGAGGTCCATCTGGATATTGAACATGTCCAGGTGGCTGCACAAATCACTATCCCCATTATATAATGGAACCATGGGAACTTTAAGCTTGTGCGGGAGAGGTTCCGACTCAATCTCCTTAGAAAAGGGGGATTGTCGCTCGAGGCATCCCCGATTGCTTCAACCTTGAGAGTATTCCAACAATTGCTTCACCCTTTGTAGTAACTCCTCCATTAGCTGAGTTAGCACTTCTAAACACTCACTGGAAGGCTGGTGACTCTTCCTACCCTCCTGGTAGTGTGAGCAACAATCTAACATGCACTCTTGGTTGACCCTGCTCGAGCTTTCAGCTTGCTGCTACTAGTGACCATTCTTGAGTGTGATGACTTTAGCTTGTCTTTGTACACCTTGAGCTTGTGCTTATGCCAACACCTTAAATGCTTTAGCCATTTCTTTTACTGTGTTTTCCAATGCCTCTTGGTGTCAGTGCCAAGCTTGCATTTCGCTAGTCCCAGGCATAGTAATGGTAAGTTAGTGGTGAATAGAGGAGGGTAAGCTGTTGACGGTCCTGGTGGTACAAGAACTCATCGTATAACCTTCAAAGTGGTTACTTATGGCCTGAGACTTCCTAATAGCTTTTCCTTTGGCCATTACAACTAGACAAAGTATGAACCTAAATTCAGGGAATCAACCAAAATATAGATGAGTCCCTACAGACGGCACCAAAATGTTGATGGTGGATTTTAGTTCTACCAAAATCCAGCCAACACAAGAGGTTCTTTAGGACTCAAGCTACAATTTGGTTCTAATCATAGTAGATAAATGCAGAAAGGCAAGAAAAAGAGGAAGAACAAAAAGAAAACACAAGGCCTTTTAATGTGGTTCAGCCAAATCTGGATAGTACCGAACCCTACGTCCACGATAGTATATTGATATGGAAGAATTTCTGCAGAGTTTCAGTATGGTTTTCTAGCCTCTTCGCTTATTTGCAAAGTGCTCCTTCCTCCTATTTATAGAGGAGAGAAGGCTATAATAGTAAATTTACAAGTTGTGAATATGTTACATCATGCAGTGTACGTACAAGATAAAACATATCTTTCAATTCAGCTACTACAGATTTTTTTTGTAGGTGGGACCCTTGTCTGCTCAGGTGTGACATATGCTTGTGTCTTGCCCAACGAGCCTCTTACTGAAGGTTGCACCTTACGACCTGAAACCCTCGGCCTAGGGTCATTACTACTTTCCAAAGCAAGGTCGAGTTAGTTTGAGCTCGAATAAGATTGGCTATTGAGCGTTCTAAGGCTAAGGCATCCTCTATGCCTTAGCGAGCTGTAAATCTGCTGCTACTTCAAGCCTTCTACTAGCCCATTTAGGAAATCCCAAATTTTGCCTATAATAGTAAACATGTGTAGTTTCGAATGACCTTCATTGATTGACTCTACAATGTTCAGGGTGAAATTAGGTTTCACTTTAAATGTTATAAATGTGGAGTTATTAATATTGTTTGATGTGATGGATAATAAATGAAAAAGAGTTGTCAACCTAATGATTAGGAGTAACATGGAAATTTAATTGACAAGGAGTTGTCTACCTAGTCTAATTCATTTGGATTCCTTGGCCTCCATCAAGTTCAAATAACTTAGAGTGGAATCCTAACCTACTGTGATTATCATCCAACATCATAATCTAATTCTAAGAAAAAGGGTCATTAGAATTGAAGAAAATAGTGGCAGTTCATTTTACTAAAGTCCATAAGGGCGATTTGTGATTATCTAATCAAAAATAGAAATTAAACAAACTATAATAACATGAGCAAATAGACGCAAAGGAAAAAGGGAAACCTAAGAAGAAAAGCTTTAATCCATGGGACTCTTGCAGTCAATTCCATGATTGATTATTGGCATAAATATTTAATTCCCTCTTTGATCACTTAGCCAAGAATCCAACCAAGCCCAGCACCTAATTAACCCTTACTGTTGAATTGATTAAAGCCCAACACCTTAACCAATTTAGCATTAAGACCCCAAAACACCAAGACTAATTAATCAATTTACTCCAATAGAAAATCCATTAATTACCGATAATTTTCTAGGATAATTGACCCACACCAATGTACAATCAAAACCCTTATTGCTACTTAAGCCAAACAACCATAAATAACAACATTGATTATAGAAATTCAACTAGCAATAAATCACAATAAACAATTATTTAACTGGTCATCTTAACTAATCATCCAAAGAAATTATTAGCATTACAATAGAGAATCAAATTTGTAATAAATTAATGAAAGAACTAAGTATCACAATCAACAAGAAAGTTGATGTAAAATTTCCTTTAGATTGAAATAGAAGTTTAGCTACACATGAAAATAAAAATATAAGGAAAACAAAGGAGAAGAGAACACCTAAAAGGGATTGGTGTTGTTGCCCTAGCAAAGCTCCTCCACTTCACAAAAGTAGAGAGAATGAAAAATAATGTAAAGAATGAACACAATAAGGGTTCAAGTGAGCTTTTATAAGAGCTCACTACACTACCTTTACTTGCACTACTAATTACATCTGAAATAAGGCAAAATTGGGCATGGGTCTCTTCTTAGGAGTTATAGGTTCATCTTTTAGCAATCCAATGGCCTTAACCTTGCATAAAAATTCAACTTTAGCTTAACTTGTGGGATTACAATCGAGACAGTCTTGTAAAATAGTTCAATCCCGTAGTAGGATTTGTCACTTAGATCCACAACCTTGAAACTTAATGACAACAATGTAGTTTTACCTCAAGCTTTGTATGAAAGTGATAAGTTGGGTAGAACCATAGGGGGCAGAATTTCTCAAAATTTTCTGAGTAAAACACACCCATGGCTGAACCCAAGCTCCCCAAGATCCCATTGTTAGAGGTTGCACAACAAATCTAAGAAGAAGGAAAGCAAAACTAACCTTTAGTTGAGCTCCTTTTGC
>JANHAO010024527.1:0-11602 GCA_026873985.1 Saraca asoca
ACAGTCTTTTCACTGTCTTTTCTCATTTATTTGATGTAATACAACTGTAGCTTGTAATTAATGCATGAAGCTCACCCTTCCTCTAGAAATAGGATGGCATTGTTAGCAGAAGGGGGAGGGGACCAACCTCTGGAAGTAGAAACCTCTCAGAAACTATAGTAATGAAATCTCTACCGTAGACGTAGGGTCCAGCAAATCTGGATTTAGCCGAACCACGTAAAAACTGAGTGTCTTTCCTCATACTCCTTTAATCATCTACTCCCCATTTTCCCATCTACAAAACCAGAACAGGCCTGGGATCCCAAAGAATCCCTCATTGGCCAGAGTTTGGGATATAGGCAAAATTTGACATCAATATCTTTGGCACCGTCTGTGGGGATCTCACTTGTTCTGGTTGATTTCTCATTACCATGCCTAAAGGAAGAGTTACTAGGGCCTCAGGCACACGACACCAAACCCCAAACGGCCATGTTTCGATGACAAGCTCATCCGTCGCCTCTATAACAAAGGCAACCGCTGACTTCCCTCAGGTCGGTCTGGTGCAACCGACTCTTGCTGCTAACAGCATTGAAAAATCGCAGGCTTGGCTCCAGCATCAAGAAAGACTTGAATGTATGATAGGAGAATTGACTAAAATAGTCTCAATGTTGGTATAGGTGCAAACCCAGAATGTGCATGAGCAGACTGAACCCGTCATACCTGAGGTAGAACTTTCCGGCTAAGTAGACCAAGAACAGGAGTCGAATCTCCGCCCATGTGATCAGAATGATGTAGCAAACCACCAGGTCCCTGGTCATGGACTAGGGGGCTTAGAGGCTGTGGTGGAGGGTCTCTTTTGAAGAGACAGACATTTGGAGGAATGCCCTCGAGCTCAAAATGATTGGGAGCATCTTGGATAGCAATCCCCCTTCTCTAGGGAGATTATGAGGGAAACTCTACCATATAAGTTCAAAGTCCTTGCCATCCCGTTGTATGATAGGGACAGCGACCCGTATAATCATCTGGACCTATTTAATATCCAGATGAACCTTCAGGCTAGCAGCATTAGCAACTAGGAAGAGTGTCAGGAAAAATTTGTTAGCCCATATCAGGCACTAAGAAGGTGACTTGCACCTCTGTGCCACCTAGCTACTATCTTCCAAGGTAGGTAGGAGTCTCTAAAAGATTATCTCACTCGCTTCAGACGTGAGGTCAACAATGTCGAGAAGTCCTCAGATGAAGTCATTCTGACCGCCATCTCCACAGGACTCCGCAGGGATGGAAAGCTATTGAAGAGCTTGTATAAATCCCCAGTGGGTAGCCTAGGAGAATTCTACGAGTAGGCTGCGAAGCAAATTAGGTGGGATGAAACTTTCAAACCATGTAACCCTGAGGTTGGCAGTTCAACATCGAACAAGAAAAGGAGTAACCATGGAAGCGGGAACGACAACCCCGAGCATTGGTTTGCGAAGAAGGGAACAGATGAAGGGCCCCTGTTTCAGGCCCGCCACAGCACCTATAGCATCTTATCAGATTCTCAAGACAAAATCTTCGCAATGGAGAAGGACAAGGAAGACTTCGGACGTCCTTCGCCCTTAAAAACACCCGACAGATCCAGAATCAATCGAGGAAAATTCTGTATGTACCACAACGAGTTCGGACATATCACCTCGGAGTATTGGGCACTGCAAGATACTATTGAGGATCTCATTAAGAAGGGACACCTGCACGACTACATTGCGCGGCCTTCCAAGCGACAGCATGGGTTCCACTACCAGGGGCTAAATGAGAGCGTTCCCCTACTATCAGGATGATCTTTAGACTTCTATGTTTCTCTGTAAATTATATCAACGAACATTTCCCTAATTTATTTACTAATACCAATCCCTCTTTTGTTAGGATAATGACAATCATGCTTGCACGTTGTTAATCTATCACAAGCCCTGTGAAAGGTGAAAGTGCTCGGATTTGCTACTCAATTAAAGCCCCCCAGAGCTTAATCCGAAGACGAATTGACAAATTACTTAGGCAGTTGAGTTGCGGGCTCACTGAGGCATGGAGACGCTTTAAAATAAACTCACCCAGTCAGTTGAGCTGCGGGCTTGTTGACTGGCCAGTGTAGCAGACGTGCTCACTGGGGCGTGGAGACGCTTTGATGTAAAGTCACCCAGTCAGTTGAGCTGCGGGCTTGCTAACTGGCTAGCATAGTAGATGTGCTCACTGAGGCGTGGAGACACTTAAAAATGACTCACCAACTGAGCTTTGGGCTCGCTGAGGTGTAGGGGACATTGTAAAATACATGTCTTGGGCACAAGATCACCCTGGCCACAAGATCGACCACCCCTTGGGTACAAGATCACCCTGACCATGAGATCGATCATCCCTTGGGCACAAGATCGCCCCGATCACGAGATCGATCACCCCTTGGTCACATGATTGGGAGTTTGCCCCAGCCACAAGATCGGCCACCCCTTGGGCACAAGATTGCCCTGACCACGGGATCGGTCACCCCTTGAGCACATGATCACGAGATCGGCCCCATCACAAGATCGGCCACCTAACAAAGTCATAGCTCTCATGCACGCTAATCTTTTTAAGCATGGCATCGCTCACTTATCTTTGCAGCTCTCATGCGATCAAGTAAAGTCATAGCTTTCATGTGTGATAATCTTTTTATCACTCATTCATATGAATCGGATTAATCACAGCTCGATTATGATCGATTATGTGTATATCTAACTTTTCTTTTTCTCAGGTGCATACAAGCCACCCAGGTCAATCGAGCCATACATAAAGTGGGAAATAGAGCAATTTTATTCATTAAAAGACCTCAGTGAGGCACGTTTACATCAGAAAGATCTGAATACAAAATAAGGTAGAATACACTGTAAAACCCTAAAGCATAAGCTAGTTGAGGAGCAGAAGAAGTCCTTGCTAAAAGAAGAAGAAAAGAAAGCAAAAGGGAAAAAAGAAGAGGGAAAGAAGCCAGTTGTGGATGGCCGTGTTTCAGGAATAGCACGCCGTTATTTTTCCTTCAAGTGCACAATCAGCGATGGTACTGCATCCTATCAACCCTCAACCACTTGCACTTCCTAAAGAAATCTAACCAGGAAACCTCAAGAGCTTGGCCGGTTAAACAAAATGCCTCACAACAGAGCCGGGAAGACGTAATATGGGATCCATATAAGATCCTTCCATGTTATTGGAGAAGACAATTCCTTTGAATCTCACATATATAGCAGGCCATACATGCCTCAAAAAAGACCAAAGTTTCGAAGGTGACTCATCAGGGTACTCCATGGTTTGTAAGCGACAGAAATCAGAGAATGACCTCCCCCTTAAACAGGGCAAGAGGCAGATCACTAGTAAGTCCAGATTCATTCTCCCTAACTACCCATATTAATAGCCTCGGAAAGGACCTAACTCAGTGTAGTCATAATTGCTTGAAATGCCTTGGTTGGAACAAGACATGGAAAAATGGAATGACGGTTCTAGAAGAAACACAACCGGTAGGAATTCAAAGGGTCTCCAAACTCCCAGCGCGCTACGCGAGCTGAGAGTTAGGGGGCTTATGCTGTATACTGAAAACGGCCTCGTGAGGATGAGTCCCCGAAGAAAATGTAAAATGATCCTCGTGCCTCAACGAGAAGTTATCAAAAGCCTCACTGTGAATAGCAGAAGACAGTAATGATGAAAGAAATCCCAGACGTCAGGCCTTGTCTCGCTCGTCACGATATAATGGCAATACGAGATATGTCCTGCAAGGCAGCATCTTAACGATGACACGACTCAACGAGATTGGCAGTTGTTCTTGCGCTCGCTATAGAGAGTCCCACGACATCCCCAGTACCGAGAGCCCTTGCTGAGGACATTAAAACATCTTGCTTAACACAGATAAACGGTTCTGAGCCTACAGCCAGCCTAAAGGATCCATCTTCATAGCCTATACACTGTCAATAGCCGGATTATAGTCTTTTCACTGTCTTTCCTCATTTATTTGATGTAATACAACTATAACTTGTAATTAATGCATGAAGCTCACCCTTCCTCTATAAATAGGATGACATTGTTAGCAGAAGCGGGAGGGGACCAACCTCTATAAGTAGAAATCTCTCAGAAACTATAGTAATGAAATCTCTACTGTGGACATAGGGTCCAGCAAATCTGGATTTAGCCGAACCACATAAAAACTGAGTGCCTTTCCTTATACTCCATTAATCATCTACTCTCCATTTTCCCATCTACAAAACCAGAATAGGCCTGGGATCCCAAAGAATCTCCTGTTGGCTGGAGTTTGGGATATAGCCAAAATCTGACGTCAACATTTTGTAAATTATTCCAATAAAAAAAATATTACATAAACTATTAGGTTGCTAACTAAATTCACACTTATAGCTAATTTGACTAAAACTTTTCTTTTTTGAATTTTTACCTAGAACATAAATTTCTGATTTATTATCTATCCTCTTCATTGATTAAGATACTATTATATGTGAAATTCAGCATACCTTTAATGGGCTCACAAGTGGCCTGAACTCGCAGGAATTTAACTCGTAGGATGCTCAGAGTGCTAAGTCTTAGCTTGTGCCACTAGTGACCTCCGCTGCTCGAGCTTATGTCAATGGGACTAAGCTTGACCTCGCCACTTTAGAAGACAACTACTCCCCCAAGCCGAAGGATCTGCTTATGAGGTGTGACTAACAATCCGGGAGCTCGTGAGGCAGAAGATCAGCATATTTGTTGCCCAAGAGACACGTAAGGCCCACCTATAAAAGATAATCTATAGAAGTCAACTTACAAGATTTCACTCTATCCATCCTATCTTATACATTAAATACTTGATGTAATAGATTCACTATATATAAAATTACAATGGTAACCTTCTCTCCTTTATAAATACAAGGAAGGAGATGAATGTTAAGAAGGATGAGGCCATTATACCAAAACTCTATAAAAACACTTTCAGACTAATACATTACTGTGGACGTAGGATCCGGTTCTATCCGAATTTGGCTAACCACATTAAAAGCTTTGTGTTTTCTACTACTTTTCCTCTTCTTCTTGCCTTCTTCGTTCATTTACCACAGCAACAACCAGATTATAGTTTGAGATCCAAAAAGAATCCTCTATTGGCTGGAGTTTGGCCTAAAATTAGATTCCACTGTCAATATTTTGGCACCGTCTGTGGGGATCTCATCTATTCTTGTTTATTTTCTACTATAATGGCCAAGGAAAGAGCTATCAAAGCTTCAAAGGCACTACTTAATCCTCTAGAAGGTCTTATCTCAATGACAGACTCCTCTACCACTCTCGTTGTCGATGCTACCACTGGTTTGCCCCCGGTCAGTTCTATTTAGCTCGTTATCACTGCCAATGGCACCAATAGAGTGCATATTTGGCTCTAACACCAGGAAAGACTGGAAAATATGATGAGAGAGTTGACTAGAGCAGTCACAATGCTAGTGCAAGGTGTGTAAAGATAGGTCAAAGCCACAGTGCCCACGAATGTTCATTAGCCATAGTAGGTTGAACCTTCAGGAAACACTGATCAGGAAAATTCTCTAACTTGTTGCTTGCAAGAGAAAACTCTAGGTCACAGCCCTCGTGACCGTGAAGACTAAGGAATCCAGCAATCTTCCAGCTAACAATCCAGGGCACAAGACCTATTGGTTTAAGAGTTATTTTAAAAAATGATTCGGTTAGAGGAATGCCTTCGAGCTTTGAATGATCGAGCTTGCTATGAAGAAAGCTTGCCACTTTTTGAGGAAATCAAGACTTGGACCTCAAGCTCAAGGCCCCCGTGATAATGTTGTACAATAGGGACTCTAATCCATATGATCATTTGGATGCATTCAATGTTCAGATGGACTTGCAAACGATGGATCCTCTGGTCAAATGTCGAGTTTTCCCTGTTACGCTGGGAGGTGTACCATGAGCCTGGTTCAGAAGCCTCCTAACTTACTCAATTTGCAGTTAGGATGATTGCCAACAAAAATTCATCAGCCAGTATTGAGCATTGAAGAGACAGCTTGTGCCCCCTACCATTTCACCATGATCTTCTAGCATAAGTATGAGTCACTGAAGGACTACATTGCCAGGTTTAGGCTTAAGGCCAATTTAGTGGAGAATCCATCTGAAGAAATCATGTTAGCAATAATCTTTGCGAGATTCTACAAAGATGGAAAGCTATATAAGAGCCGTTACAAGTCCCCAATGAAGAATCTTACCAAGTTTTATGAGCAATCTGCTAAGAAAATCAAGTGAGAAAACACTCTTGGCTCAGAAAGATCTAACAAGAAGGATGATAAGGCTAGCTCCTCCCACAGCAAAAAGAGGGGCAATGCAGACTAAGGTGATCACTCGGCTGAGCGGACTGTAGAGAAGTCTAGAAGGCCTAGAGATGAGTGACCTCAGCATTTAGATCGCTAAGAGCAATACAGTATCCTATCAGACTTCCAAGATAGGATCTTCCTGATAGAAAGGGACAGAGAAGATTTTGGGATACCTACTGCATACAAATCCCCTATAGGTAAAGAAATAAGTAGGAGTTTTGTGTCTATCACAATGAAGTTGGGCATGGGACCTTGAACTATCGAGAGCTCAGGGACGCAATTGAAGACCAGATCAGAAGAGGCCATATAAAAGAGTACATTATGCGGCCTGCATGGCAGCAATCTTAGCTTTCCCAACATGATGGTGGCTAAGAGCTGGGGGGCTTGGTCCAAATTATTCATTAATTATGTATATTAAACCCAAGAGTTAATGAAAATGCTTTCCTTTGTTCTTGTTGAAAGTTGTTTGCTAATCAGCTTGGTGTTATTGTCTTCATCTCTTTATTCTCCTCTTTGTTATCAAATGCTCGTAATTCCCATAGCTTGCATGTGATTAAATCTTTTAAATCCCTTGGGTGACTTTGTGCTACTCGTGGCCTTTGGTTCAATTGAGGCCTCCCAGAGCTCATTTTGGAGACGAATTGATGAAGTTGCCAACTTCCTAAATTGAGGCCCCCCCAGAGCTCATTCCGAAGATGAATTAACAAAGTTGCCAGCTTCCTAAGCTGAGGTCCCCTGGAGCTCATTCCAGAGATGAATTGATGAAGTTGCTAGTTTTCTAAGCTAAGGCCCTTAGAGCTCATTTCAGAGATGAATTGATGAAATTGCCAGCTTCCTAAGCTGAGGCCCCTTGAAGCTCATTCTAGAGAAGACTTGACGAAAATTGCTAGCATATTTACGTGTTCACTGGGGCATCGAGGCTCATCTTGGAATAATTGCCATCATAGCTACATACTCACTGAGGTGCCTAGGCTTATCCCATAACAATTACCAATTGAGTTGTGGGCTTGCTGAGGTGTGGAGACACTCAAAATAAACTCACTTAACCAGTTGAGCTACGGGCTCGCTGAGGCATGGAGACGCTCAAAACAAACTCTCACTTAACCAGTTGAGCTGTGGGCCCATTGAGGCATGGAGATGCTCAAAATAAACTCACTTAACTAGTTAAGTTATAGGCTTGCTAAGGCACGGAGGCGCTCTTAAACACTAAAAGCTAGCGTAGCTATGTGCTCATTGAAGTGTAAAGAATTGACCTAATTATCTACCTATGGTAGCAAGACTACTATGATTCGTAGCTCTCATGCGACCTAATGTTCATAGCTCTCATGTAACTTTCTAATTATGAACAGTTTTTAATGCAATCTACTTATACAATGTTTATTTGTGGGATGTTTCACCGGTGTTTATTGCTTTCAAGGGAATTTGGCCAATTGGTTGTTCGAGCAATTCATCATGAACTATAAAAGTTTGCATTATTATCTGTGGAATCCAGAAAGCTAAGGATAGCACGTAAAAGTCACATAAGAAGATTTTATTCATTAAAAAGCCTTAATGAGGTAAAATTACATCAGAAAACTCTAAATACAAATCGGAAAAAAGACAAGACACAAATCAAAGGAAAGCTACAGGCTATAGCTAGTTTCTTTTGGAAGAAAGATTGCCGCATAAGAGGAAAGCTCCCACTAATCAGAGGGATGGCTACCAAGAGGCAAACCCTTGCTGACTAAAGCTCATGAGCTTGCCTATGTCCTCAAATTTTTTCTTCCAATGCCTTCCTTAGCAACAAGCTCTTCCTTAACTTGACTCTTGCCAACGGAGAGGGAATGAACATAGCTACTCCTTATTTTCCCAGCCAGTAGCTCCTTTTCTGATTCACAAAGAGAGCAACCTATGAAGCACCAGGAGCCTAGCCAACGGGGCAAAAACCTCACGGTCAAGCCGAGAGGACATAATCCAAGATCCATATAAGATCTCTCCATGTTACTGAAGAAGCCATATCTTCAAAGGTTCTGATGTAGTAGGCCATACACACCATGGCAGGAAAGCAGAACGTCGGAGATAAAGGAGGTTTATCTAGGATATTCATGGTTTATTCAACAAAGGAGCAAAAGAGACTTCTTTTGCCTTAAATAGAGCCAAGCCCGATCTCATTGAAGGGTCCAGATGAATCTCCCCAACCACCTCCATTCATTGCCTTGGAAAGGAATGAAGGTTGACTCACCAATGATTGTGAGGCACGTATTGTGGGAAGTATGCCCTAGAATAGACAAAACAACAAATTCGATGAAGACTTTGACTGAGCTGAATTCTATGAAGTGAACAATCTTTGAAAAAGTTTCAACTCCCAGCTCGCGAAGTGAGCTGAGAGTTGAGGGGCTTATGTTATATGTGAAATCTAACATATCTGTAATGGGCTCACAAGTGGCCCGAACACAACAGGAATTCAGCATACAAGATGTTCAGAGTGCTAAGTCCCAGCTCATGCAGCTAGCAACCTCCTCTGCTTGAGCTAACCCCAACGGGACTAAGCTCGACCTCACCACTTTAGAAGATAGCTGCTCCCCCATACCAAAGGATCTGGCCTGCGAGGTGCGACCAACAACCCGAGAGCTCATTAGGTAGAAGATTAGCATATGTATTGCCTAACAGACACACTGGGCCCACCAACAGAAGTCAATCTATAGAAGTTAACTTACAGGATTTCACTCTGTCTATCCTATCTTCTACATTAGATATTTGATGTAATAGATTTATTGCATATAAAATTACAATTGTAACCTCCTCTCCTCTATAAATACATGGAAGGAGATGAATTTTAAGAAGGACAGATGCCATTATATTGAAACCCTATAAAAATGTTTTCAAACTAATACATTACCATGGACGTAAGGTCCGGGTCTATCCGAATTTGGCCGAACCACGTTAAAAACTCTATATTTTCTATTGCTCTTCCTCTTCTTCTTACCTTCTTCGTTCATTTATCGAATCAACAACTAGATTACAGTTTGAGATTTGAAAAGAATCATCTGTTGGCTAGAATTTGGCTCAGAACCAGATTCCACTATCAACAGATACAAAATTTCATTTTATTCTATCATGGATTCTTGATCTCATTTGCAACTTTAATAAGGTTGGGTACCATTTTTATTGTGAGAAAGTGGTCATGAAAACTTATAAATTTGTGCAAACCTGAACCTTAGATGAAAATGATGATAAATTTGACTTATTTTTTTTAGAGTAGAACAAATTTAAAAAGGCAACTATTTATCCGATTGCATAAGTGTCTTAATCCGAGTCAACAATCTGTTAAGTTGCATATAATTGATTCATTTAATAAATGACATAATTTACAAAGTATTTAATGTTGTATTGACTTTAAAAAGTAGAGAATAAAATTAATCTAAATAAAAATTATATAATAAAATTGAAAGTCGTGTGAGATTTAGAATGTAAAATGTATATTTTAGCCTTATATAATGTAATATCCTTTTTTTTTTTAACAAGCTTAATAAAAAATTCTTTGATAAAATTTTGCATATATAGAAATTATATGCATAACGGTTGTAAAATGTATTTTGAAGAAATTTTAATAAATGATTTTATCTCAAAACTTATAATTTTGTAATAATGTTTTGACATACTAAACTATTTAACTAAATATTTTATTTTATGGCAATAAAAATATTTAGATTTAATAAATTATATTTGTTTAAATGTTTTAATGTATTAAGTGTTTCGAAAACAAATGAATTGTTTGATTTCAAAGATATTGATTTTTTTTTTTTTAGTATCAAATAACTATGTAGGAATACTTTAAGGTAAATATCTAAATCCTATGTTTTATTTAATATTGTTAATGTTATCGGATTCTAAATTTAATAACAGTATATTTTAAAAGATCTACTTTTATTGCAACAACTAATTAACATGTCTTAAACATAATTTGAATAATAACTTTTTGAAAGAATAGATAATTATTGGTAATCATTCTAACGGTTGAAGTATAATTATTATTATTTCAGCAATTAATTAATTATGCTGTTATCTTATGTCCATTCTAATATATGAGTGTTATTAATACTTGTTAAACTTGATAATATTCTCTTATCTCTGTAACATATTCCTTGCAACTCCCACTCTCACCACTAATTTTATTTTTACATATTTATTATTTAAATCTTTTCCCAGTTTTATTTCTTTTTCCCTGGAGTTTTAGTTTCCCCTTCTCTCTGATTCATGGCACACACGTCTGCTTTTGCTTCTTCCGTTTCGACCGTCTTTCCGCCCCTGCCGATCAAACCACCGCCATCCTTTCCGACGTCAGCTTTCCCCCACCATCACGCCATCGCTTCAGCTACTTCGGCATCGAACGAAGAATGCGCATGAGCTGGCTTCGGCTGACGAGAATCGATGTCGCTTAGCAGTTCGTCGGAAAGCCACCGAATCAGCTCGTCACCCGCTAGAAGCTTGGAGGCCATAGGTTTCACTGCCCAGCTAAGTCGGACAGAAGTGACGGCTGACGTGCAATGGCTCGACCATTAATCCAAAACAATCTACCTGTTTCAAATGGTAGTCGATCAATTGTTGGGTAGGGACAACTACCCTAACATCAACCAGCGACCCCTGCTCTCTAGCTATCCATGTGCTAACTAGTTACTTTAATCCGTCATCTTATTTTGAGGGATGTGATTCCTATAGTTTAAAGCTATATTTTCAAGTTGTTTTCCCATAATAAACCTTAGTATTAAGAGATGAATAATGAATAATGATAAGATTTATACGGTAGGAGCCAATTGAGCAGCCGATTATCATGTCAAATTAGATACTAGTTTAAGCAAATTACCCTCATGATTGGTACTAATAGAGTGAAATGAGCTTGTGGGATTGGCTAATTGGGTAATTTTGGTCCAAGGAGAATTGTTGAATTTGTTCTAAGATGAATGAATATTCTGCTCAAACTTATAATATTGAAAACTTATAATATGTAGATTTTATTTTGGGTATTTTTGGGAAAAATTTTCATAAATTTCATTTTTATGAATAATTTCATAATTTGGTATTTTTATAAAAATATACATATATATATAATTTGCTATAATATTCATAAATTTTGTTTTGTTATGAATATTGTAATTTTGTAGAGAAATTAATTTAGGAAAATTATGTGCTTTAATTATTTATTTTGTATGTATAATTTTTGGATATATTATGCATAATTTGGTCAATTAATTTTTGTACATAATTTGTAATTTTGTTCATATTTGTTAAATTGCCTTTATTTTGCAATTTTA
>JANHAO010024528.1:0-11596 GCA_026873985.1 Saraca asoca
TTGCAACTTTACCAACAAACTTTCCAACTCATATATTTAAAATTTTTCTGTAAAAACCAAAAAGAAGTTTATAAAAGTCACCCAAGTTGATGAAGTAACAAAATAATAACATTTCTTTTTTGTGAATAATACTTACGAAATCTTTAGACAACCATAACGATACAATTACACGCAACAAAGACTTTAAAACTTTTTCTTTCCTGGCTGTTTCGGTATGCATATGAAAGAGTTCATGCAGGTGTCTAACTTGCTCATTCAGCTACCAAAATAAAAATAATTGCAAAATCTTATGTTTTATTTTTTTAAAAAAAAATGTTAACTTTATATACTTCACGTTACATTACTAAATAGGTAATGATCAAATTTTTATTCAATAATCTGTTTAATTAAAATATGATTTTATGCTCCAATTATCTAGTCACATAATTTTCTTGGAAATTTTTTTTCTTTACTGTGGGTCTTTTTTTTGGAGGGGGTGTTAAATCTTCATTCATGTACACAATGACAAATAAAAAAAGTTGAATAGATTTGGATTGGTTAAAAGGTGTGAATGGGTCCTTCTTGACCCACTTATTTATTTATCATCCATATAAAATTTTAAATGAGTCATAAATTATTTGTGACTCATATATAAATGATTAAATGTAATCCATTTATTTATCTATTAAATTATTTATTTTCTTATATTATTTTATCATTTTTTTGTTATTATTTTTCTCGTCATTAACAATGTTGCTTCTGTTGCTGTCATTTTTGTCATTACTATTACAAAACAATTTTCTACTATTAAAATTGTATTTTTACTAATTCTTTAAAATTTTAATTTGTCTCTATCCCTTATTGACACAAATAATCATCTTCCAATATTATATCTTTTAAAATTTTCTCGATATCAAATATGATTAAACAATTTTTTAAAACATTAACATGCACTAAATAATATTAAAATTTATTTAATAATAAAAAATTGGTATTGCAATAAATTCATAAATATCTGAAATAAAAAATTATAGAGATCTACACCATCTCAAAACCACTGAATTGGCATATCTTGAATCCAGCAACAACATCTCAAAAGCACTAAAGGCTCGTTTGGATGGGCTTTTTTCTTAAAAAAAACTGCTTTTTTTCAAAATAAAAAGAAATAAAAAAAACTTTAAAAAAAATACAAAGACAACAAAAAATTAAAAAAGTGCTTTTTTTTTAAGCTCCAATTTTTTACTTTAAAAAAAAGCAGTTTTTAACTTTTTTTTTGAAGCAGAAAATTGGAGCTTTAAAAAAAAGCACTTTTTTTAAGCCCATCCAAACGGGCCCTAAATCACGCAAATTTTTAAGAAGGAAAAACAGCTTTATAAAATCTTAAAATTACGGAGAAGTTGAAAGGCTGTCGGGATAGTTTAAGAACAAGAAGTTGCAATTTTGACAAACACAAGACAACAATTATGGGTCAGGCAACATAAACAAAGTAGAATTTTGTGGTAAAAAGATTCAATACAAGCAATAATTACAGAGATATCACAAAAAGATGTATTTACATAATCACTGAAAATTGTTACTATAGTATGAAAATTCTGTGTTTTCAAGGACAGCTCTATTCGCATAATTTTTGTTCGACTTTTTACTTTCATTTTTCCACTCACACCTTTTTATTAGCAGGTAGAGTCCAAAATTGTTGATTATATATATTGTACTTCACAATGTAATAGAAAAATATCACATGCTGAGCCTAAAAGGAAAAATACTAATGAAAAAAAAAATTAATGGAGCATTTGGTTAGATAATTTTAGTAATATATAATATAATAAAAAAATTAATTCCCTGAATGTTTGATTTACATGTAATAAATCTATTATTGTTATTCAATTTTAATGGATTCTTCCAATTTTGAATCATTTTCACACCTAAGACTTCAGATTAAGTTATCTATTAGAAACGAATAACAGTCATTTTCTTTTCCTTATCTTGTTTCACAAAGCTCTCACCACCACCTACCATCATTGACTATTACCAATTATCACCTTCTACTGTTGACTATTGCCTACCGCTACCATCACTATCTATCATTACCTATCACCATTTAAAATCATTGGCCATCGTCCGACACCACTATCACTGTTAATCATTATCCATTACTATCAATTGTTTATCATTATTGACTATCACGTATAAGGACCACTATCGGTTGCTTATTATTGTTGATTACCACCCACCACCACCACTACCTACAACCGCTCACCACCACATTACTCTTATTCCTCCTTTTTTAATTCCATTCCTTTTTCATTTTTGCAAATTGAACTAAATGTCCCCTAAACCTCTTGGATTTTTTCTCCTTTATTTTTAACTTAAAATGTTAAATAAAATAAATAAATCATTATTTATAAATTGATTCAATATGACTCTTATTTCACAAAATTATAATATCTCAATCCATATTTATTTAAAAAATAAAATGAATGGATATATATAAATCAAAATAAGAATAAATATCAACAAATAAATAGATTTGGACCACAATTATGTAATCTAAAGATAATGAAAGCAACCAGAGGAAATCAATCAACAATGGACCGAAATTTAAAAAAAAAAAAAAATGGACTCAAGACCTAATGTTTTGGGTGTGCACCAGCCGAAAGTGGTATGAATATTTAGCAGATGAGTGGATATGCCTAACATTTTTGTTCGGTCTTTAGGCCTAGAGAAAGACATTTAAGGGCTTATTTGGAGGCCCTAAAAGATATTCAGGGCTTATTTGGTTTTGTTTCTAAAACGGAATTTATGTTTTCTAAAAACCTATTGAATATGTGTTTTTGCCCCATATGTTCTTAAAAATAGTTCTTTAATTTGATTTATGTACGCGATAGGAAATAGACAAAAAAGAAAGAGTATTTTGGATAATTTTCTATTCAAATTGAAAATAGAAAAAAAAAAAAACAACTTTACGAATTCTGCTTGAATTAATGGCAGTTTCATAAATATCATTAAATTTTTATAACTTCATTAATAATATGTTAGAGTTATAATAAAATCAATTATTAAAAAATTATAAAAATCATTCCTAATACTTTTTCTTCAGAGATTAAGTTTTTGGAAATCAATATCAATTCAAACTAATAAAAAAGCTGAATTTTAGGGCGCGTTGCTTGCATTTTGTTCAACTATGATAAAACATACTTACACATCGATTATTTCATACATTTCACGTTATTTTGGAGATCAACATCTATTTGAACAATGTGATAGGTTAGAACAATCTTACCACCTGCAAAACAATAAACATAGATCAACATCTATTTGAACAATGTGATAGGTTAGAACAATCTTACCACCTGCAAAACAATAAACATCGTCATTGTTTAATATCCAACCGACATCCTTTTATTTAAAAAAAAATTTACACATTATTTTTTTTTACAAATAATTGATGTCTTTTTTTCTACTAAAAATCATTATTTTGTATCACAAATCAATGTCCTTTATCAACTACCATTTTACAAAATAATCGATATTTTTTCTTGACCACTGATGACCACTAAAGACATAGGTTATATATATATATATATATATAAACATGTTACTAGCTAGCTATATTTTTATAGAAATCTAGTACTATTTACATTTTAGTAAAAACAACCATCGAACTAAAGTTTACAATCACCCAACACAATCCCAACTTCAACAACTTTAAACATTTTATTAAAGCAACAAAAAAATTCAAGAAATTACAAAATTAGATTAAGATCAAAACACGTTAAATTAACAATAAGTCTACACATAATAATAATTTACCTACCTTTTAAGCAAATTCACTTGTACTTCTCCTTTAATTAATTCTTCTCTTGTAATGCAATTTCTAACATTGGTAAAAATTTCAAATAAAAATTTCTTCCTAAGGCAATTTCTGTTTCATTGAAATTAAATAATTTTATTATTAAGTCATCTTGATTTTAATAAATGCATAATCAACTATAAGCATATAAACTAAAAATTATATAATTTCCTACATATACAATAAACAATCAATTATCTCAAGTTTTTCCTAATTTTTTTTTCTTTAGAAGAATTTTAATCCATGTCCCTTCTCCATGATCATCTTGTATGCTCTTTCTCTAGAACGTTCTCTCTTTTTATCATTTAGGCATACTAGTGATCCTATCCATTCTAACCATACACACATAGTTTTTGAACTATTATAAGTTTTCCCAATGTTCATAACAATAATAGCATTCCATATCACAATAACCATTCAACCACATCAATTATACAGTAGTATAAATACATAGCATATATAGTTTTCATTCTAGTCAAGCAATCAAAATTTTGCATCTATACACATGACATAAGATTCATATATCTATACAACTATGCATACAAGAGAGGTAAGCCATAGGTTCATTATGATACCTTCACAATAACATTTTCATAATCTAAGTATGATACTTTGACCATACTTTTCATAATTTGAGCATGATATTTTCACCATGCTTTTCATGATCAGATGGTAATTTCACCATACTTTTCATAGTATTTACCTGTCTTGTATGTATACATATAAACATATGTACATATATATTGATAGTCGATTTTGGTAATCGGTTAACTAAGAGTTTTAGAATCCAAACTATTGTATAAGGTGTAAAATAAGGGGAAACGACGAGAACAATAAGAAGAAAAATAAGATAAAAACACTTGATTTTTATCATGGTTTGGCTAAAGTCAGTATAACCCCTACGTCCATGGTGATTGTATTACTTAGAAGTTGTCTCTCTGTTTGGTATACAATGCTTACAGTCTCTCTCTATTACAGTAGAGTTTCTGTATGTATTTCACTATTTCCTATGTAATGGCTCTCCCTTCCTATTCATAAAAGCCGGGATGATTACAAGTCGTAATTTATCATTGCAAAACTATGATTACAGTCACATCAGGCAATAAATACTTGGCGTCGGATAATAAATACGGAACAAATCACTATCAGACTTTGGAGGCTGATTTATAAGTCGGAAGTATACTCAGACTGTCAGTCAGTCATTAGCTATTCTCAATTACGTTGAGGGAAGCTCGTTGTAGCCTTGGCCGACTGGAAGCTTTGAGTTTGCTTTACGTGACCTGCCATCTAGCTTCAGCAACCTTGTTTCAGGTTAGGCCATGCCTTTTGTTCTGATATGGTTTTTTGGGTCTCTGCCGATCCATTCCATCTAGTCCAAAAAATACCTATAATAATATTAAACACTTTCGAGATAGAAATAACTAGGTATAATACTTTCACCATATTCATTATCTGAGCATGATACCTTCAACATCTTTTCATAATAGATCCTTTAGCTTTTGTTATTATAATTATCTACTATATGCACCTAACGATATCCTACCCTTAATCAGACTAATTTATGATCACAATTAAATTATACCTTTATCTCAAACCAAACTTATCTCATACTCATAAATCAACTATTTCTAATTATATACTAATTATGCAGTTGATTATCAACTATTTCTAATTATACACTAATTATGCAGTTGATTTATACATAAAGATAATAGTTTTAATTTAATCATTTACATTATATTCTAATTATAATATATCAGATTCTAAGTTCTAGTTATGTAAGATTTGTAGGCCTAATTATTAGCTATTTCATATCAACCAACACATATATTTAAATGCATGCAAAAATCTAGAATTTTATACACCAATCAATAGATCATACATTTTTTAGTTCTAACATTCAAACATTGTCACATCAAAAGATAATGGTTTGGGCTTTTTGGAAAATATACTATAAATTACATATCTATTTTATAAAAAGGAACCCTCTAGAAGTAGAAATCTCCATTCACCTTAGGAGGAGAATATTCTTTCAACCACACAACTACTAAGTCTCCAGTCCAAAATTAAGACCTCATCCACACAAAAGGAAAGAAAATATTAATTATAAGTAAAATCAACTATAGGCTTAGTAATTTACTTTAAAATCACACCTTACTCAAAAAGCATGAACCAAACTCTAGAAGGAAGTGTTTCTCTCTTTTAGAACCACAATAAGAGAAAATAGGATTGTGATTCATATTCTAGGAGCTGCTTAGTTTATATAATGTTCTGGAGACACCTTGTTGACCGATTCTAAGTGATTAGTCGACTAGTTGAGTCGGTCTAGGACACTTCAATTAAACCAATGGTAAACCCATTTAGCCCATAAACTAATTTAAATGATCTACACTATCAAGGAGATGATACAATATATTGATTTTGAATTCAATGGTCCAAAGATAACCATGCAAGAGGATTAGTGATAGGAAAAATTATCTTTGTAATTTTCACCTACTTTAATGGAAGCATCTTCAAATTGCTTTTTAATATTGACAACAATCCTTCAATTGCTTGCTGTATTTAACTGTTTGCTTAATCTCTATCCTCTCATCCCTCCTGTCACTGAATCCAGATACACAAATTCCATCACTGACCATGGAACTTTTGAAGCTCAACTGTGCACAGAACTTAGATTTTTTGTCATCAGTTCAAGTATATTTGGAGTAACAAATTTTAGATGAATAAATTTTCAAAAGAAGTGTGTTTGTGATTTTCTATTTTCATTTTTAGGTTGTGAAGAAGTGTATCCACGTGTGATTTGAACTATTTTCACGTTGTTAAATGTTATGAAAGTGATAATGTACCATCTGAAACGTCTTCTACTATCGTAATGCTCACTTGTCGTTAAATTCTAAACATCCATGTGCGAGATATGCAACCATTTTCCTTCTTTTATCCATTTTTGTCAATCATTATATAAATAACATGTTAACAATATAAAAATTGCTCAAATAATAGATTGAAAAATTGTAATTTACTCCAAAATATATGACATGCTGAATGATTGAATCGTGAGAGAAATTAAGATTTGGGACTTGACATGATGTTTGCAATAAATTGTTACTGAATTTTAAAAAAATCCTTTGGTTAACAACTCTCTCTAAACTTCCTCGGCTTTATAGTTTTTAATTAATGTCATTTGCTATCACGATCAAGCACATTTGTTTAACTAATTACACGTACTTTTCATTGGCAAAGCTGGAAGGTAGTTTACAAGATAATGGGTCCACTCCATTGAAATATGGAATTGGAAAACAAGAAAGTAGAACCCAAGTAATGGGTCAGCTTCATTTTATTCTTTCTTTGCCATTTATAAAAGGCATAGGTCATCTCTGCTGTTGTGTAAACTTACATAATTGGCAAATATATAACTTGTGGCCACGAAGAAAAGTGTGAATAAAGTCCTATATATGATAGTAGCATATGTACGATCCTGTTGTCTTAACCCTTGTGTTTAGAATGCCAAATAAAATAGCTCTCGTTTCATTTTAAAATTAATTCTTTTATAGATTTTTTTTTAAAGAGAAGTAATAAGTCACTTATTATGTATAATATCTTGGATTTAAGTATAGAAAATTAAAAGAAAAAAAAATCTAAACCAATACTTGGATTCCACTGCATCAATAATAATACGTTTGGATAGAAAAGAATGGAAGAAAACGAAAGGCAAGGGATGCTATATGTGTAATTTATAGTCTTTTAATTGTTCGGGAGTTTTAATAAAAGAAAAAAAGGGAAATATGATTGTAATTAATTCTTCAAAGCTCCCTAATATTATCTCATGGTGCTCCTTCAATTTTGGGTTTATCATTCATCGAAGGTTTTCTATAGTAATTTAAACATTGCAACAAAAGTATAATAATAAAAAAAAAACAATGGTTTAACCACCATTTTTCTCATTTTTCATATTTTTCATTCTCTTTAACTCATTGCCTTTCTTTCCTTTCCTTTCATAACTCTCGAATATACCATAAGAGTGCCCACCTATTAAGATATCTTTTGTTGGAATTTAAGTTATATACGATTTTATTTTATTTATAATTTTTATTTTAATTATATTTATATCATTTATAATATCCTTCAAATTTATCAAGAATTTCACTCAATTCATTTTATTTGGTATATAAACATATGTTATATCAACAATTCTACTCATATCATTGTTTTATTTATGATTAATACCATAAAGTCTAATATTTTAATTGAATTTAATGCATTTTCAATATTTTTCAACTAAAAACATTTACTTGTAAATCAAATGAAATTACTTTATATATTATTTTCAAATATTAAATTACATTTACAATTGAGTGGAAATCATCTCTCTGTGAATAAAAATTAGTTGAACCAAAGCTTAAAATTAATAGTTGGATTTAAATAATGCATAAATTCCTTGGCACAAGCTACTCACTAATCCGAGGCTACTAAAGTATGTTCTCTTTCTCGATGTCTAGATCCCCATGTGTCTTTGCAATTAATTTGCGTTTTAAAAACAACGAGAGTTATATCTTAGACTCTGTTTGTTTTGTTGAAATACGTCTTTTGAAAGGAAATGTAAAAGTAAATAATTTTTATACTATTTATATATATTGTAGTTAATAAAATAATATATAATATCATGATGATAGGAAAAAAGAATTTTACTTTAAAAAGATGGATGTAGAGATAGAAATGGATCGGCATCTAGGTAGACCCCACCTAACCCATTAAGAATCCGCTACTTTAAACCCATTAGAGACCTATATGTATTAAGGATTTGATTCGAAGATTTAACAAGAACCTGTTTTGATCCCATTTTGAATTAGAAAAAAATAAATTTGTGGGTTTTTTTTTTTCTAGTTGAATTAGCAAAATATAAAATTATTTTTTGTCATATTGATAATAATTAATTTGTTGCACAGTATGTTATTTTAGGGGGTCTAATGTGATATCCTAAAAAGACTCAAGACACATTAAATATTTGATGGTTTAGTAAAGGATCAAATTTGATTAGAACTTTAAATAAGATCCATTGAATCTGAGTATTTTTGCCATCATTCAATAGATGTTATTTTCAACTATATACATTAAATAAATATAATATTTTCTATAATACTAAGTTTTTGTAATTATAATTATGAATGAGAGATTTTTCTTATAAAAAGTATCTTCCTACGAAACAAAGGAAGCCTTAATCACCTTTACCCTTCCTTTCCTTGAGTGGGTGGTGGTGAGCGCACTAACAACTGATGGTGGTGAAAATGAATTAACAGAGTAGTAAGTGATAATAATACGACAAATATATTCGTGATATAGGAAATAATTTGAACCAAATTCAAAAACGAATATTATATCACCCGTGGAGTTATAAAATGATAATAAATAATGGTTTTGCCAGTATGATACTAGGAAAAAAGGGCAAGTTGTAGAACTTCGGTCGACTAGTGAGTGTAACACTAATCCAACGATATAGGATACTATGGGATATGGATTCCTAGATTTCTTACAAAGATACAGGATATAAATTTAGGATAGTATATATTTAGTAAATACCGAATTTATATTTTTTATTTTTTACGGAAATAAATGGTATAAATTTGGTAGATGTAGGATTTTTTTTATTAAAATAGTAGGTTTTAATAAAAAAAATTGGGTATTCAAAATAAATGATTGTATCTTATATCTTTTAAATTTATTTTTTCAAAATTTTAAAGAAATTGAAGAGATGTAGATCCTATACAGTCAGCCATTACAAGACAAATTTTACACCCGTTGGGCCATCATCAGAAATCTTGCACCATAATGGCTTGTTTGCAACTAAGGTAAATGGACGGTTATATTATTACTTTTAGTTGATCTGGTTAAATTTCTTTTCATTATTTTTTTTTATAATTGCATTCAATTTATATTTAAGTTTTTATAATTGAAAAGTTTTGAATAGATTTTTAGACTTATTTTTATTTTTAAGTAGATATTTCTTATTATTTTTTTGGTTAAATTTTGACAATAATCTACAAAATGAACAATAATTTGATAATTGTTCATGGATTAAAAAAGTAAGTGACCCATTGTTTCTTATTAAAAACAAAAAATTCTATATATTTCTTAATTTTTTTGGCGTTATTTGTCATTTAAAATATAAATATAAATGGTATCGAAGTCCTATGCCAATAATTATAAAGTTACATTGACAATTATTTACATGTACTAGTTATTAGTAGAATTTAAAGTGATAGAAAGTAATTTGTCGAATAAAAAATCAAATATAAAAATTTAATTAAAATCATAGACAGAGAAACAACAATTTAAGTATTAATATGGCATTTGATTTGTGGAATCTTTCTCACGTTTTTAAAAATATTTTAAAGGAATGTTAGATTCTCACGTTTGGTTCAAAATTTAGAAAAATTTATTTAGAAATGTTTACATTCATGAGAATGTTTTTAAATCCAATATTCTCATAAGGAGGTGAGTATTTTACTATCCCATGATATGAGAATGTTTAGTCATATTAAAAAGATTATTTTACCCTCAATTCCATTAACATCTTACCACCTCAACCACCATCACCCATCGTCATTGACCACCTCCCATTATCGCTCACTGTCGTTGACTATCGCTCATCACTATTGACCACCACCCACTACCACCCACTATTGTTGATCACTTTCTACCATTATTCATTGTTGTTGACTATCGCGTACAACTATCCACCGTCATTGACTATCATCTACTATCCACCACCTACCATCGTTGACCATTACCCATTTCTGCCAATCATTATTGACCACTATACTATCCGTTATTAACCATCACCTATTACCATTAATTATTATCTACCATCATCTTCCACCGTTAACCACCACGTATCACTTTTGACTGATCATTTTTCGATATTAATCATTCAATTTTCAATGATGATATTTTTGATAATTTAATAATATTTTTAATTAAAACATACTCTTGTATCATTTTTATAAATCTTTTTAATTAAATCAAATATGTTAATATGACATTTATAAAAATCACATTTTCAAAAATATTAAGATTCGTGAAATATATGATTCCGTGAATCAAATATTATTTTTAAAAAATAACCAGACTTAAACTATTGATACGTTTAGTATTAGTTATGTTTTTTTATTCATGAGAAAGTGAGGCAGGAATAAAAGTTTTCCATGTTTGATACAATAGATAAAAAATCATTTACAGGTATAAAAGATGCCTAGGAATAAAATTTGTGAAGGAAAGCTAAAAATTTTATTCCCACCTGTGAGGATGGGAAAGATATATTCTTAAGCATAAAAGATTCCTGAAAATAAAACATTTCATAAGGCAAACATATCCTATGTGTAATATACGAGTTAGATGTTAGCTTGTCATCAAAGTTCAGTCCTCATGGCTGTGTTTGTCGTTCATTTTCCGAAGGTCAATTATTGTGAATAAGGAACTCTTAAACTAAAGAAACTTCCCTCAATAATTAAAGAGGCATCCCATATAGTTGCTAGACAAACCAAAGATTTATTTCTGTCTTCTTTTTGTGTAGCTGTTAGAAAGAAAGCGTAGAATAATTTTGTTAAATCTCTCCAATTTCTTTAGGCCTTAAGAGTGAACTTCGTAGAGGTTCATTTTTACTTTGAACTGTAATTTAATTTTTTATCAGAAGATAGTGCAGTAGAAAGATTTGAACCCTTGACTCTTGATTGGAAAAACTTGGTTGGTATATCAAATACTAATTCACCCTAA
>JANHAO010024529.1:0-11603 GCA_026873985.1 Saraca asoca
AGAAGGAGGAGAGCAGACATACATTAAATGCTAACTACAGTTGAGTTACATCAATTAAATGGAAAAAGACACTAAGAGGTCTGTAATCCAGAAATGGGCTATGAAGCAGGCCTTCTTAGGCCGACAAGTAGGCTTCGTAGTTGCCATTGTGTCGTTGACCCGACGTCTGAGCCTGTTGTCATTGTCGCTATATCGCGTGATCACTGAGACGTGGCCCTTCAAACCACGGCGTGGTGAGGCGGTCGGGACAGGATCTGGTGCCTGATGCGCTCGCTACTGCTTGCCTGGAGCCTCCGAAGGCTCTTTACTGAAATGCGAGGACTGATCCTTGGGCTCTCGGGGACTCGCCCAAGCGAGGATATTTTTGGTGTATAACAGATACCAATTTTGTCATGCCCTGATCCACAGAACATGATCAATGCTGAAGGTTACCATCAGGAAATCCCTTCCATTAGGAAACCCCTACAAGCCTTACAATGCAATTAATACACTAATGACTTACTATTTCGTTAATCCATGAAGAAATATTCAAACATTTTTAACAAAAATTTGATAGAATTTCCTCTATTTTTCGGACACTTAGCCATAAGGCGTATACAAGAATATAAAGGCTACACACCCATCACCACATGTATAACATCATAATAAAATGTAGTGGCCTAGACTATATAATTTACATCCTATTAGGCGTCTAGACAAAACACATATGTATAACTGGTAATCCAACTATTAATATTACACCATTTATATATCTTTAATCTCTGCAGGATGCGATATACTCAATCAGTGAACAGATTCAGAACCAGGAAGATGTCGAGCAACTAAAGGAATCTCCTTTGAGTCTAAAAAACATGAAGAAGAAAGAAGTGAATTTCATAGAAACTCAGCGAGTAGATAACCCCTTAAAAATCATGAATATCAATATATAAATATAAATATATATAACAAAACAACAGAAGATTTTATATGCATTTGATCATACACTCATGCCAAATATTTATATATTCGACAGTCCACCTTTAATCTAAGGAAAATTCTTAATGGTAATCACAACAACATAATTATTTCAGACCAATCCGCATGCTGAATATTTATATATTCGACAGCCCACATTTATCCCTTCTCCAAAACAAGCCGTATGCTGAATATCTATATATCTGACAGCCCACCCTTATCCTTCCCCCTAACCAAGCCACATGTCGAATATTTAAATATCCGATAGCCCACCCTTATTTCTCCACCAAACCATTGGATTTTTCAAAGGATTTTCAATGGATTCAAAACCTCAATTTATTTATCATTGAAATAACAATATGCTGAAAAACAAATTGAATATAATTTCATTATATCAAATAAATATCTATGTATATGTATATACATATCACACAACATACCTTACAATTTTCAAGAAAGTTAGCATCCAAATCATATCATTCAGCAAATCAAAATCATCTAGCAAAACAAGAATATTTCAGCAAACTAAAATCATTCAGCAAACTAGAATCATTCCATGCAACAAGATTATTTTAGAAATATGATTTATTAAGTAAGGCAGATTATCTACTCACCTTAAACACTCCTTAGAAGTTAGTTCAGCTAACTTGGAAATGAGATTATTCAACCTAATTGAGGAATTAGCCGGAACCTTAAAGTTTTGGGTGCAAATGAGTTCAATACTTTAACAGCAATACCTCTAGAACAAAACAATCACAAAAATCTCAAGTTTCTTCAGAAACTTCACATGAGGATTTCAATTAGGATTTCTTAAAAACTTATTGTAGAGTTACTATAAAATAAATCTTTTATTCTAAGATTACTCACTGTGTCTTGAAGCTTCACCCCTCAGCTTGTTGCCAGCCAGAACGCCATCGATGGCCCAAAAGTCATGGCTGGTTGAATCAGTTGGAGACAAAGGAAAAGTAGAACTTAGCCAGAAAAAGGAGGAAGGAGTTGGCGGATGTTAGTTGGATGAAGGGGTGGCTCACCAGACGTCGAATAGAGAAAAAGGGATGCCAGCGAAAGTTGCTGGTCCACTAGAGCTGACATGATGCAAAGAGAAGCTCCGAAACAATAAGGCCAATCGGAGCTGAAGGAGGAGCACTGCACGTTGCCGAAGCTTGCCGTGGTTATCAATAGAATGCTGGCTCAATGATAGCCTCTGGAAAGTTCTAGAAAAGATCGGAAAAACCCAGAAATGGCCGAAGAGAAGAAGAAGGAGCCCATGGGAGAAGAAAGGGGCGGGTTCGGGGGGGCACTGGCTGGTCCGGGGTGCCCCTTTATTTATATTTAAATTTATTTTTATATTTTACGTTTTAACCCCCAAGGTTTGCACCGCCTTACACTAGGGCTCAATACTTTCATGCCATTTTAACAAAGGCCCAACTTTCATAAATCTTTTCAATTTAGTCCCCTACAGGACTTTTCAATTTAGTCTTTCTCACATTTTTTTTTAAATTTTTGAATGTTACATTTAAATTCCTTCAATCAAGTCATTTTATTTATTTACTTTACATTCTATTAATTAGAGTGATGATATAAAATTATAAAGTTTAAGATGATACAATTCAATGCTTATTATGTAGACACTAAATATGGCTACATAAGATGATTAAGTGTCTATATATGTGAATTAAAATATTATTGTATTATTAAATAAAAAAAAAGAAACTTAAGTGATTATCTTTATTTATACTTTTGAATAAAAAATATGTATTAGATTTAGAATATAATAGGATGGATGTCGTGCAAGTATTGAAGAGTATTACATTAGATTTTAAGTTTTCATAACATCAATTTTATTAATAAGCTTAGAGATAAATGGATTTGATTTAATCAAATCAAATCAATCAATGAATAAATAAAAAATGAAATTAATTAATAATTAAATTGAAAAAAAAAATCATACGTGAGATATTAAAGTAATGATTTAGTCTGTTTTTCATCTTAAGATGCGCTTCAAAGAAACATTGTAATTGGTAAGTAAACCCTTGTTTAAAACCAATGCAACTAGATAATGCTAACATAATTGGTCCTTAAACCATTTATATGCAAAGAAATAATTTAGAAAGTGACAAGTTACAAACATAATGTAGCCACGAATTCGACTAAGTGAGAGCACAATGGTTTTAAGGTTTTACACTTTTGAAAATATTTTTTAAAAATCCTTTTTTTTTTGCAAAATTTATTGGCTTGCTTGGAAATAAGAAATAAACAGCCTTACATAAAATATTAATAAATTAACATTTACAATATCATTAACTCAACTTCAATATGAACAATATTAAATCACAATAATATAATTTAAACGTGGATTTATATAGTGATTTCTTTTTGAAAAATTATGTTAAAGACATACATCTACTCACTTCTAAACTATTAACTAAATTTCAAACCACTAATAATTAGTCTTTCCAAGTTTAAAACAAGCACATGATTACAATTAAAAAATCTATTGAGAATCTCGCTTAAAAAAGAAAAATTAAGAGTTCAACCACTCTTTCTAATTTAGGTAAGGTCAATTTTAGAAAACTCAGAAGTGCTTGAGTAGAAATGAAAGAAATTTAAAAGAACACAACAATTTGAAATACAAATTGACACTTTATAGTATAGATTCATTTAAATCTTGTTTGGATTGAAAAAATCAAGTAAAGAATTAAAGTACAGATGAAATGGTGAATGTTCCCTTCTGAGATATTAAGATTTTGCAATGAAAAAAATGTGATAAATGGCTATTTATAACAAGTAAGAATAGCACACAATAAAAAAAAAATATTATTTTAAAAGGTTAACCTTAGTGATCAAAATCACAGTCATGATCGCAAATTCAAATTTTAATTATAATCAAAATTGTGAAGAGTTAATTCAAAACCTTATGATTTGAATCGCAAAAATACAATAAAAATTCTAATTTGAATTGTCTTGAAATGTAAAGGCCCTGTTTGGAAGCGTTTTCAAGTATTTTTGTTTTATTATTTTTTAAAAATAATTTTTTAAAAAAAATTCTAAAAACTGTTTTATTTTTTTAGAACAAAAGAATAAAAAACTTGTTTGAATATAAATTTTGAGAACAAGTGTTTTCCTTATTTTTTAAGAAAATTGAAATATATTTAATATTATCTATAATTTTGCTATTAATGAAAATAAGCGTTCTACTTGTTTTTGAAAAAAACCTGAAAATAGTTTTACACAAAATAAAGAAAACACCTAAATGATGTTTTCTAAAAATTATTTTTTCAGTTACACTTTTACAAAATAGTTTTTTAAAAACAACTTCTGAAAATAGTTTATCAAACAGGTTTTTTTTTTGTTTTTATAAAATAAAAAAATAAAAAAAAATAGGCTGTTAAACAGGTCCAAAATCTCTAGCATCCTTAAGTGGTTTGTGATCAAAATTACAAAAACTAGTTCAATTATCAATTTGAATCACTAGATCTTAAAACTCTCTAGCACTTGTCTTGTAATTGTGATAATGATAGCAAGCATAGTTTAAAATTGCTGATTCAAATCGTAGGGTCAGAATTTGAAAGACAATTTATAAATTCATTTCAAAATCATTTAATCTGATTTTAAAACTTATATTTCAATTTAAAAATGTATTTCTAGGTTTAAAGAATTTAATAAATCATTTAAAAATATGTTGAAATATTTTTTGTGAAAAATTTCAAAAATCTTTTTAAACAAATTCTTGAGGCAAACATTCTCAAAATAATTGCAAAATTTAAGTTAAATTCAAATAATCTTATATCGTTACATTTTAAATAAAACAAAACCAAATTTAAGCTTTCATTAATTGAATCAAGTCTTTTCAAGATTGATTCATTAAATAAATAAAATAAACTTATTCAAAATTATTTGTTTTCATCAAAAATAAATAAATAAATTTAAAAAATCAAAGCTGAGTTCAATATATGGAGCCTTATTAGGATATGCATGAAAGTCCTTGAATTGCAAAATAAGATTGAAAAGATGTTTATTGTGAGGATAAATTTTTTATCTTTCAATGTGTTATAATGTTACAAAGAGCTTATTGTGTGAATACATTTTTATTTTCTAATTATAATATATATTCTTATTTTATTTAGTAAATTTATGTTGTTTATCAATTTTATATATTTATATTCTATATAATTAACATTTAACAAAAAATAATAATAAATAATCAATTTATATTAAGTGAGAATAAGCTCATGTATTATAATTAAAACGTGTGTGTGTGTATATATATTGTCATTTCATGATTTAGGAATGAGCAGTTTTAAAATAATGGAAAAGATATAACAAATTAGTTGGGAATTTGGGATGGAATTCCTTTTGCGTCAGCCATGACTTGTTTTTAGCTATGGACAATGTATAGATTATGTGGGCACATTGTATTATTGTTTGGAATCAATAGTTTTGGAAGATGGGTGACCTCATAACATGAGATTTGAATCCTGAAAGTTCACGTAATATGCCAAGCAAAATCTTAAAAGACAGCAAGTTTGCTCATCACATATATGGAATATAGATCGATCAACATTTACCAAAACGAGTGCATGTGTCACGATTACATTCAAATTATTAATTAAAATGAATTGATGGCTAAAAAATTTATGAAAATGGATACGCTTGCACAAGTCTAAGGAACGACAGCTACTGCTCCACCTTCGTCTAATAAATACACAAACACAATATTGACTTCAGGCCATAGCTTGAAAATAACCCTCTTCATGTCCCATCTTCTCAAGTCCTAATTTTGTTATTTAAATTTGAAAATGACAGAGCAGGTATCTATTTTGGATGGCTTACAAGTGTTCAGTTTTTTTTTTTTTTAAAACAAAAAAGCAACTATTCAGGGACAGTGAAATTAATGATGAATGAAGAAACTCACCAAGTCTGTGTGGTTTCCATAATGGCACCTCCACAACAGCCAACTGAAGCAATGGAGTTCGACATTTCCTCGTGGATTCTATTGGCTGCCAGAAGGGAAACACGGAGTCACTCCCGGCTAGATCGACTCTAGAGACATTTCTTTTTATATAAAATAAATCTCAATAAAATATAAAATTTATTTTATATAAGAGTGAGTGTTTTAAGAATATCTTTTAAAAAGTGTCTCCTCTCTTATATCACTTCAATTATACCTATTATTATTAAAAAAATATATTTTATTTATATGTAATATAATTTTAATTTTAATTTATTCATTCATAATTTAAAATATCACAAAGAAATGATTTAATAATTTATATTATTAATATTTTATTTATATATATTAATTTTTTTTATCTAAATTTAATAAATTTTATTATATATTAATCATCGTATTCTTTAATTTATTACTTTAAATTATATATAAAAAAATTAAAATTAAAATTATATTATATGTGGTTAAAATGTATTTTTTTTCTTTATTATTAATAAGTCAATTTAAGCTACCCTCACCTTGATGCTTTAATTTTTTGCGCTCACACTGAGCATGAAATGAAACTTGGGGTTTGGGGTTGTCAAGAGCAATACATAGTGTGCCAAGAATTGAAACTTTGATTAGTCACATAATAATATATCCTAATTGAGAGAACAAGAAGGAAGGTGATATGGTCAATATTGAAACTAAGATTGTGAATTTGCTTCAGTTCTAAGCTTTGACACCCTCTTACTCAACCTAAAATAAGAAGAAGAAATGAAGACATTAGGTGACAAACCTGATGTATAATATGTTGTTAGTTTGTGTAAGTATAAATGTTTACTTAGCTTAATCGTTTTGCAAATACAATCGAAGCTCACAATCACACGGAAACGACATGGACGGATCACTAGCTTTAAAAACTTAATATCGCCAAGATTATGATCCTTACTTACCAAGAAAAATGAAGATCAAGATTGTGATCCAACTGTGCTTTCATAATGTATGGCAGCATGACATTCACTCTTATTCAACTAGCAAAGTCACCCTACAAAAAATGTAGGAAAACATCTTCTAAGGGGTGGAGCATTAAATTAATAATTTAGTGTAATTATAAATTGTTGCATCATAGTTTTAAAAGTTTCATCTCATTTATCAATTTATTAGTAAATAGTTTATAATATATTTGGATGGACTAAATTCTAAAAATATATCTTAAAATGTAAAATATTATTAATAATTCTTCTTTTATATTAAAAAATTGTTGAGTTTACAATCCAATTTAATTTTTTAATGAAAAAAATTTATAAATAATAAAATATAAAATGCGAAGAATAAAATAATGAAAAACCAATCTCACCTAAGTGAGACTAATATTAGCCTTTGAAATATAGGGACCTTCGTGTCACCTCTCATTTAATACACCACCCTCCCCAATGAAATATTATATGCTGTGTTCGACTATTTATGGATCATGATAACGATGTAAAAGGATGAAAGCATGCAATCGGAAACGAGGACCACTCATTTTTATTTATTTAGTGTTGCCAGGTTTACATCTATGAGGTTAAACAATGATTATTAAATTAATGAAAATAAATTAATTCAGAATTTTGAATAAATAAATAAAAATTAAGTGTAATTAACATTCTTTTGATTCAAAAATTAATTAGTCCCTTGTATGTTTTAACAAATACGAATCTAACTTTTCAATTGTTATCAACAGAAGCAAATTAATCAATCTCGAGGAGAGCTATCATTATTTAAGGAATCTTTTTTATTCAATCACCTACTAAAATTTTAGTAATCATAGCAGGGAAAAGATGTAAAAAAGAAGGGAGCTGAAAATTCCCTTTAAATTAAAGAATTTATATTTAATATTTTAGTGATATAGTTAAATTTGTATTAATAATATATAAAATGTTTTAAATGTCTTATTTTTTAACAAATATAATTAAATAGTGTGAATGTGAAAATAATATAAGACAAATAATAATATTTTATGTTATTATTAATATAAATAAATTTTTTTATCCATACATAAAAGATAATGAATAAATTAAATTATGCTCCAATTTGCTACCACCGCCAGTGTGCAAGACAAATGACTTTATCTACCTATTGTATGTAGCACCTAATATAATTATCATCCTCTCCATTCTCTCACCCACCTCTCTCATTCGCTCCATTTCTTCTCTCAGCAGAGGAGAGGATAAGGACCACCATAGCCATGGAAGGCATTTCGACCGTTGTGTGCAAGGGCTTGAGGGAATACTGGAATAGGAGAGGATACCAAAGATTAAATGGGTCGGGTCGGCGAAGGAGGAATAGGGTCAAGCTCGGCTCAACAAGGAGCAGGCGTTTCTGGAGGATCAGGATTGCTCCAAAGATCCGATTTCTGAGAAAGGCTTCACCGAAGAAGTTGTTCGTATGGCTGAGGGATGCGTACGTGAGAATGATGATGAATTTGGCTAACTCCCGAGTGATGACTGTGGGCGGTGCTGCTTCTGGGTTTGGGGGTGGTGGATGTGGCGGAGCCATTGGTGGTGGGTTCCAGAGGGCCCCAGTGAAGGAATATGACGAGATGATGATTGTTCAGATCTACAAGTCTTTGATGATGGCGCAGGGACAATTGGTACCCCGCGATGCAGCCAAGCTCAGCGCGGAAATCCTTTGCCGACGGTAAGAAGATAATTTACAGAAAAGTTGTGCTTTTTAGGACGATAACTTTGCTTATGCTGCTTCTGGATGAAGAGGATCATGCAAAAGAGCAATCCAATCTTCAAAGAAAGGTTTTTCCCCCATCCAGAATAGTGAAAACTACATTTCTCTTCTGTTAAATTTTTCTTAATTTGTAGCAATTTTTTTTTTCTTTTACTTTCTTTTAGTGAAATTGTATCCATTAGATTCATCAGTTGCCAATTAGGCATCAAAGTCTAAGTTTAAAACATGTCTCAACAAGCCTTAAAAAATTGGTAGTGAAGAAAAAGTTAATATTTGTTGTCATAGTTCCATCATACATGACCAATATCAATCTGCATGTATGTAAGCTTTTGTCAATGCTTTCAGTGCTGCAACTTCACTCTAACAGAATAATTGCTCCTTTTTTTTTTTTTTCTCTTTTTCATAGAGTCTTGACAAAATACTACAGATGTTATCCTTTTCTCTGTAATTGAAACTGCAGGTGAGGGACTTAGGATTTAAATCGTTTTGAAAAAATATTGGCTCTGAGCCGAATTAAAAAAAGGATATTTCTTTTTATTCCTTGATCTCTCTCTCGTTGCCTGTTGACCAAATCAATAAGATTTGAATTTATCATCTTGCTTAAATGTCATTTGATGTCCTTGTTAGACAATAATTGTGTGCAAAAGCCGTTGTGGGCTTTGTTTATACAATAGGATTGTATATTGGTAATGAATCTTGTTTGGCAAATGATGCGAGTAAAGGACCAAGTAAGGCTTGGATACAATTTTAGTTTCCTAGTTTTATTATGGTTGGTTGACTAGTCTAAATGTAATAGATTGTCCGAATGTATCAATTCATATGATCACAGTTGATCGATTGAATGAGAACGTGATCAATTGATCAGTTTAGCAAATAGGTTGATTAACTTAGATCCGTAACTAATAAATTATTTAAAGGACTTGATCAAACAATTCATTCGTATCACTATTGATAAGCACAAATTCAATAGCAGATCAAGTCATTCAAAAATAAATGACTCAAGACTACGATTAACTGATTGATTCATGGCATTACAAATGAGATTGGATCCTCACAACAGAGCAAATCACTTAGAGATAATGATCCCTGAACATCTAGCGGCATGATTGATTGGTAAGGCTCTAAGTTACAAGCTAATCGATCTGACTTGAATATAACAGTTAATCACAAGTAATTAAATAAATTACTAATAATATATGATAAGTTGCATACTCAAAATCATGTACAATTGACATGATTACATCTCCTAACTGTGTAAGATAAAAATTTTACTCAAACTAATAATATATCATGGATACATAATTATCCATCATTTGTCCATAATCATGATTAAAAGTGTAGTAATACCTAGATAAAGCCATCAAGTAGCTTACTAACTTATACACTTTTATTTTATTTATTAAAACTCAACTTCTTAAACTAACTTATACACCTATATAGAAAAGATGTTTAATTACCCTAATTGCATTTTAGTAACCACTATAAGCCTTTAATTAAGGGTTTTTTTTTTTACTCGTTCCATTTAGAACATGGGCATATAAACAAATGATGTACCATTTAGATATCACATTAATTAAATTGACATCCACTCAATAAGTTTTGTCTTTTTTTTTTTTTTTTTGCTTTTAAATAACAATTGAATGGGAAGAGTTAATTGTAACACTAAAAAAATTGAAGATAACATTTTTTAAATTAAAAATAGGGAGATAGAATTATAATTTTTAATGAAAATATAGGATTGAAAATATAAGATTAAAAATATATTTAAACCTAAAAATAAATAGATATTTAGGATGATGATAAGTTTTTAAAAGAAGAAAATGATGTGGTTGGTGAAGGGTCCATCAGATGTAAAATAGTAATCCTTTGAATTATTTCTATGTCTATGTTATTTGAGAAAATTTGGCTTAAAACATCAATATTGTCCATCGAGTATTATGGAGTGGGTTGTGGTGGCATAAGCAAGGGTTTAATAGTCCTAACCCAGTGAACATCAGCTATATAACAGAGATGGGTGTGATAATGCCTGTTCATCGAAATAACGAATCCTACCCTCATTCAGAAGATGTGCATGATATCTTTTCAAGACAAAATTAATGATTTTGTTTCTAAAATTGTAAGATATTAATAAAATAATTTTTGAATTATAAAAATGGTCATAATAATTTTAAAATAATATTCTATTTATACAATTGAATATTGAATTTTTCCTTCTTCTTGTTCTGTTATACACTAAAATAAACTCACGCGGACAAGTCCCCGAGGAACGGAGGATCAATCCTCGGGCTCAAGAAAAGAGGTTCCAGAAGTTCAAGCAAACGACAGCGAGCGCAACGAGCGTCTAAAACTGCCTCGCTCGTCTCACCCAACCGTGGATCAAGGGGCCACGCCTCGGCAACAGCGCGACTCAGCGATAACGGGATCAAGCATCGTCTTAACGACCGCTCCCCTCGCACTCGCCTACTCACTACGACAGGCCTAAGTAGCTTTCCCGAGAAGCCCTCGCTTGAGACAGCAAGGCACCTTGCCTGACATAACAGCAGCTACATGCCTACATGTCGGCCTAAGGGAGCTTGCCTCACGGCCCATTGCCGGGGTACGGACTCCTAAGTTTCTTTTCTCATTTATTTGATATAACACAACTGTAGTTAACATTTAATGTACAACACCCTTCCTTCTTCTATAAATAGGATTATCTTGTTAGCAGAAGGGGAGGAGATGCCAATCTTGTAAACAAAAGTTTCTATACATAATCAATAAAATCTCCGCCGTGGACGTAGGGTTCGGTACTGCCCGGATTTGGCCAAACCACGTTAAAAGCATTGTCATTCCTTCTCCCTCTTCCTCTTGGCTATCCTCTACAGCACTTCAAGAGTGGCATTGATTCCTAAACTCTACATTCTGTTGGCTGGAGTTTGGTTCCCATATACGAACCATATTTCGACGTCAACATCTTTTGGCGCCGTCTGTGGGGATCATCCACTTTTTGAAACCT